>JAODAL010012373.1:0-95687 GCA_025379985.1 Phyllomedusa bahiana
TCCAGAAACTAAAATGGGGGTTTTAAAAGACTCCTTTTTCCGGCACTTTTTAAATGTGGGGGGTCATGCGGGGTTTGGGGGGGCTCAGCTGTGGCCCCCGGGACGGGATAGTCAATGTCCAATGAAATAAAAGGTGGTTGAAAGACCCTTTTTTTCCAGCACTTTTTAAATGGGGGGGTCATGCGGGTTTTTGGGCTCGCTGTGGCCCGGACGGGAAAGTCAATACCATAAACAAAAAAGGTGTTGAAAGACTCCTTTTTCCCGGCACTTTTTTAAATGGGGGGGTCAGCAGTTTGGGGGCCAGCTGGGGCCCGGACAGTATAGTAATTCCATTTAACTAAAAGGGGTTTTTGAAAGACTTTTTTTTCCGCACTTTTAAAAAATTTGGGGTCATGCAGGTTTGGGGCTCATGCGGGGCCAGGACAGGATAGTCAATGTCAGGAAACAAAAATTGGTGGTTGAAAGACCCCTTTTTTCCGGGCCCTTTTTTAAATGTGGGGTCATGCGGGTTGGGGCTCATGCTGGGGCCCAGGACGGGTATAGTCAAGTCCATAAAACTAAAATGTGGTTGAAAGGACTCCTTTTTCCGGCACTTTTTAAATTGGGGGGGTCATGCAGGTTTGGGGCTCATGCTGGGGCCCCGACAGGTTATCAATGCCCAAGTGAAACTAAAATGGGTTTTTGAAAGACCCCTTTTTTTTCCGACTTTTTAAATGTGGGGGTTCATGCAGGTTTTGGGGGTCATGCGCTTTCCCAGGACAGGGATATTAAAAGCCATTCAAAAAACATAGGGTTTCAAATCTACCCCTTCTGCACTTTTTAATTTGTGGGTATGCAGGTTTAAGGGTCAGGCTGTGGTACAAACAGGGATAGAAAATGTTCTGTGACTTTTTTCGTGACTTTTATAACCTAAGTTGTTGCCTAAGATGTAGCACGCCCCATTTTGACTGTTTGGATGAATTTTCACTTCTCCACCTTGTTTGGGTGTAATAAGAAGTGTTGTTGTCCCCCAAACTTTAATGGTCATCGCGATAACGATTTTTCACTACGAAAAACCTTATCGATGGGCCGATATGACACGATCGATCTCGATAGCCAACGAAATCGCTCAACCTATGGTGGTCCATCCAGCCCCACAGCAACAGCACAGCGCCCATGGCAGCATGCCATTTTAGCCAGTCAAAGGCCCCCACCACCTCTGCAGAAGAGAGTTGTTTCTCTTTGCAATCATCTCTCAGTCCAGATGCACTCTGCCACCCCAGTTAGAAGGTCCGCTGGACTACTGGCAGCCAAACTGGATGTGCGGCTGCACCCTGCAGAGTTTGCAGTGGAGACGCTGTCCTGCCCGGGCAGAAGTGTCGCATCAGAGCGGGTTTCAGTGCGGCGGGGCCATCATTACCCCAAGAGAACCCGCTTGTCCACGGGAAATATGGAATGACTGACCTTTGTCAAGATGAATCAGGCGTGGATCGGCCAGGATTTCCACACACCAATGCCTTAGATGACAGACTACATCAGCCATGACGCCTCCCCAAACTGTGAGAAATGAGCCTGAGTTCAAACTACCTGCCTCAGCCACTATTCTGATGCCGCCACCCGCCTGATGCCACACATCTGCTGACAGTTTCTCCATCTGCCTACCACCATCTTTACCAAGGACTGGTTTTGCCACCCACCTCCACACTCTGTCATTGTGCCACTCTCTGACCTCATGCTGTTGCTGCCGTCACCTCCACTCTCTGTCATTGTGCCACTCTCTGACCTCATGCTGCTGCTGCTGTTGATGCTGTGCCCTCCACACTGTGTCATTGCGCCACTATCTGACCTCATGCTGCTGCTGCTGTCACCTCAAATCCCTGTCATTGTGCCACTCTGTGGCCTACTACTGTTTTGCCACCTCCCGAATGTCATTGTGCCACTGCCTGACCTCATGCTGGTGCTGTGGCAGCTGCCGTGCCCTCCATACTGTGTCATTGTGCCACTCTGTGGCCTACTCCTGTTTTTGCCACCTCCAGAATGTCATTTTTGCCACTGTCTGACCTCATGCTGCTGCTGTGGCTGCTGCCGTGACCTACACACTCTGTCATTGTGCCACTCTGTGGCCTACTACTGTTTTTGTCACCTCCAGAATGTCATTGTGCCACTGCCTGACCTCATGCTGCTGATGTGGCTGCTGCCGTGTCCTCCACACTGTGTCATTGTGCCACTCTGTGGCCTACTCCTGTTTTTGCCACCTCCAGAATGTCATTGTGCCACTGTCTGACCTCATACTGCTGCTGTGGCTGCTGCCGTGCCCACCACACTGTGTCATTGTGCCACTCTGTGGCCTACTCCTGTTTTTGCCACCTCCAGAATGTCCTTGTGCCACTCTCTGACCTCATGCTGCTATGGCTGCCACCGTCACCTCCACACTCTGTCACTGATTTTGCCACCTGAGCCCTTTTTTTTTTCCAGCTTTTGCTGCCATGACTTTAACAGGCTACATTCCCACTTCAGTTTTTAGGTCAGCTTTGCCCTCTTAAGTGCCCAGGGAATTTTATAGTGAAGCGATTCTAAGAGCGGCTTCAGTCATGTGCGTGTCATACTAAAACACAACATTGTATGAAGACCAAACCAAGCTCCCTCTGCATATTTAAGCATGGCACAATGTTCTACAGCACCCTGCAGGCTCTGTGCAGCATGGAAATAGCTGTTTTTTAACGCGATTCGGCCCGAAGTAATTCGGACCGAAACAAATTTTGTCGGAAAATTCGGCGTAGTCACCGAATCTAATTTTTGAGAGATTCGCCCATCTCTAGTCACAACAAGAGACACACATGCAGTCTACTGTAGTGCTGAATTTAAGAACCCATAGCCTGCCAGAGCCACTTTTGCTTGTTGGACACAAAGAACATGTATACAAGCTCAATAAGGTGTGATAGTTGTGATAGTTCTCATAAGGAGGCTCAAAAATTGGTGATAGCAATTCCTTCCCATTCGTTTCTCCTGCAGGAACTGCCTGTCTTAGGGTCACTCTTAGTGGGAATAGCACTTACATCCATGACACAATCTGCAGTCTTCTTGGGTTTAAAGCTAATTGTCTCCAGCAGCTCACAGCTTTCTCTCTGTCACCAGACACCATGCTTGGCTTCCAGTTACAACTGCCAACTACTTATTACATAGTCCACAATACTCAGACTAACACTCAGCAAACACAACACAACAATTGTTTTATTTGAACATAGGAACTGACCCCCAAAATGGTTGGACAAATACCCATTCACATTTTGCACTAAACCTAACATGATTGCAAGTCTACAGTAACATAACATTAGCATCTCCTGCAACATAATACTTCTGGATAGTCCAGCAGGCATGATACAACACAATTTAAAGTTTTCCTCAGTCCAGTAGATGCTACTTGGTATAACAGCAGGGCATCCTACAGTTTGCAGTGGGGTTAAACCACAACCATTCAAGAAACACCTTTAGGATGCATGTTCACAGGCTCCAAAATTGTTGCAGAATTTTCTGTAACTACCATGTGTATCAGAGGGTTGTTACAATCTCACACATTGATGGCAAATCTTTAAGATTTACCATCAAAATATGATAGGAGTGAGTCCCAGAGGTGGGACCTGCAACTATCTCAGGAACGAGCCCTAGAAAGACTCCGGTGAGAACAGAGAGCCAGTCGTGTTTGAGCATTACTCGTTATTCTGCTCTATGGGAGCTTACAATATGGCCAAGTGGTCTCTCCTGCTGTACTTGGAACTTACATTGAACAGAATGGAGAGTTGTGGACAAGTGTGACCAACTCTCTGCTCTGACTGGAGACTTTCGGGGCCCTTTCCTGACATAGGTGCTGGTCCTAGATGTGGAGCCTTCACCTATCATACTTTGATGGCGTATCCTTTGGATATGCCATCAAATATGAGATGGGAAAACCCTTTTATAATAGAGTATTCTTCATTTTATCCTTTTCAAAGATTGCAGCCTCTGCGGGCAGATTGTGTTCATCAGTTCACACCTCATTATGTGTTTGTGCATGTTTGTTGGACTGCATTGCATTTTTTGTCTTGTGTTAATAAAGACCTTCAGCAAAAACAACTTATAAAAACGCTCACTTCATTATCATTATAAACTAAGAGATTATAGGTAAATAGTCAGTGAGACTGAACCTGAAATTTGTGTTCACGTCTACTGTAAATCACAGAAAAAGCCTATACTTACTAATGCAAGGTTCAACACCAAATCCCAGCAGCATGTAAACAAAGCACTATGTAATATGGGTGCAAACTACTAATAACAGCCACTTACATGCCGACTACTCATGAGGGAGGTGACTGATTAGCATTTTACTTGCACATAAGGATTTTATAGGCGGCCATGGTGTTTTACAGCTGATTTGTCACTAAAATACTAATAGAACAAGAAAGTAGTCCAACATCTATGTACACCACGAGGCACTTACACATCATTTCCCACAACAAAGCCAGACTGCATGAAAAACCTGTAGCATTACTTGAAATATGACCAAAATGCACAAGCTCAAAACCAGGGTAAAAGGTAACTTATTAGTGTTAGGCTATGTCTAATCATCTCCCATAGACTTCTAATGTAAAAACATCCTGCTGTCTACACTGAGCTTCTTTTTTCTGCTCGTTTTTTTTACTGGTCCTATTTTGCAACATGTTCTAAAAAACACCAGAGCAGGGCAGAAAATTTACTACAGGAGTCTATGTAAAGCGTCGGACGTCTTTTGCCGCGGTTTTTGCCGCGATTTTTCAATGAAAACCCTTCCAGGAGACCCAAGTCCCACCCACAGTGGGTGTTAATAAAGGTTATACCTGATCAAATTTGTATACAAGTGTCTGATGTGTCCTTTTTTTGTACCTTTTGTAATAAAATGATTATGCTTTGGCCGCTAACGATTTTTGCGCAATTCATATATTTTTTGCTAAAAAATACGTTTTTTATGGATTTTGGCGTCAGAACTAATTTTGTTGCGGATTTTGGTGCTAAAATCCTTTTTTTAACATATTTTGGCGCTAATAAAGTTCTCGCTTCTGACGCCAAAAATACATTTTTTTACGGATTTTGGCCCAAGAATCCGTTTTTTTACAGATTTTGGTGCTAAAATACTTATCTCAACATATTTTGGCGCTAATAAAGTTATCTAACTTCTGACGCTAAAAATAAGTTTTTTACGGACGTTTTTAATGCTAAAATCGTATTAACTTTATAAGCGCCAAAATATGTTAATAAAAGGATATCCGCGCCAAAATCCGTAAAAAAACGGATTCTTGGGCCAAGATCCGTGAAAAAACTGATTTTTGGCATCAGAAGCGAGAAAACTTTATTAGCGCCAAAATCTCTAAAGAAAAGTATTTTAGTGCCAAAATCTGTAAAAAAAGGATTCTGGCGCCAAAATCCATAAAAAAACGTATTTTTGGCGACAAAAGCGAGATGGCTTTATTAGCACCAAAATCTGTAAAAATGCAGATCTTAGCACCAAAATCCCTTAAAAAGTGGACTTTAGGGCCAAAATCCATTAAAAAAAAACGTATTTTTGGCGATGAACACAAAATAACTTTATTAGCGCCAAAATTCGTAAAAATGCAGATCTTAGCGCCAAAATCCGTAAAAAAAAGTATTTTTGGCGACAAACGTGAGATAACTTTATTAGCATCAAAATCCGTAAAAATGCAGATCTTAGCACAAAAATCCGCAAAAAAAATGGACTTTATGGCCAAAATCCGTAAAAAAAAACATAGTTTTTGGCGACAAACGCAAGATAAATTTATTAGCGTTAAAATCCGTAAAACGACTACAAGATCACATATAAATGCAAAGAGGTGCTTTATTTACCCTTTTGTAGGGTGGCGATACATCCGATGGCTTAATTTATGCATACATTAAAAAACAGGCTTAAAGACAAGCAAAAAACACTTGTAAAAAAAACGCATATCGCGGCAAAAATGGACGTTTTTTTCAGCTGCTTTTGACAGGCAGTGGACCAAAAACTCAGTTTCATGAACGTCTTTAGTAATTCGTTTTCAGGTCGTTTTTTGTCCCCTGCAGTGTAGACATAGCCTTACACTTCACAATTAGGTTGGGCTGGTTCGATTAGATCTACCTTGTTTTTGACAATTGCAGGAAAATCATTCAACCAATCATTTATTCAGACAAGACAATATGGACCCTTGATGGAAATTATGTGGTCACAAGCAGCAGTTAGTGAGGCAACCCCAAGATGTCAGAGTTTGGGGTCAAAGCCGATAAGTAATCAACATATGTTTGTATATACAGAGGACACATTAAAAAATAGAAGTGCAAGTGAAAAAAGAGAGCTGGTGTAGGGATTAGTCCCAAAGGCAGCCTTAATAGACAAACACAGCAGCAAAGTTGGTGCTAATTAAACGGATAGTTTATTTTCCTGCCACCCGTTGAACACAAAAACTACCAAACTTAACACAAGGCTAACTTCAGCCGGCACAGGAATGTTCGCAGAGTCTCTATCCCAGCCAAAGGGTTTAGGATGCACAATCATTCCTGGTGCCAACACAGGGCTCTCACATGTCCTGCTATGGGTAAGAAAAGGTACCACTTCTGAAGACTCTCCTGTTTGTTTCAGGACATCCAAACACAGCTCCTGCTTCACATGAAACTTGCAGTGAGACTGGGCACCACACCCCCAGCTCACCTGACCTACCAGGCTTATATAGATGATAAAACGTGGCCTGGACCTGGAAAAGTGGGAGCGACCATCCACCCAGCTCTTTGGCCACTCCGGTAAAAGCTCAGCCCGGAGTAACTGCTATCAGCAGTTATACTACTAATACCAAGGATATCAGCCGCCTAATGCGTCTGACACATACTATACTGGGCTTAACCTCACTGATACCAGGCATAACGGTGACACATATCTCTGATCAATGACTGTCCCCTGCACCTTCTTACATTCCACCCCTCCCTTGTCCAAAGTCGGGGTTCTGGGCACCTTCAGCCATCATGCAGTGTACCCTAGACAAAGCATCTGCATTTCCTTGCACATTTCCTGTCCTATGCTCTACAGAGAAGTTAAAATCCTGTAGAGCCAAGAACCAGCGGGTGACCCGGGCGTTTTTCCCCTTCTTAGCCATCTAAGAGAGGCATAATCTAAAACCAGCCTAAACTTGCACCCTAGCAGGTAATACGGAAGGGAATCCAGAGCCCACTTGATGGCCTGGCAATCTCTTTCAATAATAGAATAGTTCTGCTTGGCTGGGGATAGCTTCCTAATCAAAAAACAGACTGGATGTTCCTCTCCGTTCATGACTTGGGACATCACGGCAGCTAGACCCACATTCGTTGCGTCTGTCTGGATGACAAACTCTCTGGAGAAGTCTGGGGCAACTAACACAGGCTGCTTACAGAGGGCTGTCTTAAGCTTCTGGAAGGTCTCTTCAGCCTCTGGGGACCACTTCACCATGGCTGTCTTTGAACCTTTTGTCAGGTTTGTCAGGGGTACTGCTATCTCAGCGAACTTGGGGTTAAACCTCCTGTAATATCCCACAATTCCCAGTAACGCCCTGACCTGTTTTTTGTTTAGTGGGCGGGGCCAGTTTTGAATCACCTCTTCTTTATTAAGCTGGGGTTTTATTTCCTCTCACCCTACAATGTACCCCAAGTACTGGGCTTTTTCCATCCCCATGGCACACTTACTTGGATTGATAGTAAAACCAGCCATCCTTAACGTGTCCAGGACAGCTTGGACTTTACCTAGGTGACTCTCCCAATCGTGAGTAAAGATCACAATATCATCTAAGTAAGCGGCGGCATATTTTCTGTGGGGACGTAAGATCCGATCAATCGCCCTCTGGAAAGTGGCGGGGGCCCTTGTGAACGGCATCCTAACATATTGGAAGGATCCCTCAGGTGTGGTAAAAGCCGTATTCTCCCTAGCCTTCTTAGACAGCGGGATCTGCCAGAAGCCTTTGGTGAGATCTAGGGTAGTAATGTAACGAGCTGGACCTAACCTCTCAATAAGCTCGTCTTCCCGGGGCATGGGGTAAGCATCCACTTTAGCCACTACGTTCAGTTTGCGATAGTCATTGCAGAAACTCCACTCCCCTTTGGGTTTTGGGACCAACACGATAGGACTGGACCACCCACTTTTAGACTTCAATAACACCCAGCTTCATCATTCTCTGGACTTTCTTTGCAATGACCCCATGCGGGCCTCAGGAATCCTGTATGGTTTCAGGTTCACCCTTACCTGTGGATCCGTGATAATCTATTACCTGTGTAAGCCCCGGTGACTCTGTAAACATGTCCCTATTTTGTTGAAACAGTTGCCTAAACTGCTGTTTTTAGGCAGGGGATAGGCTGTCTGCAATTTTCACATCCTCAATAGTGGAGTCTGATTTGATCATCAGGCAAGAAGATCCTGGGGGGTCCCTATCCTTCCAGGGTTTTAACAGATTAATGTAGTAGATCAGATAGGGTTTTCTCCTTCCTGGCTGGTGTACATGGTAGTTAACCTCGCCTACCTCTCTACTACCTCATATGGCCCTTGCCATTTAGCATGAAATTTACTCTCCATTGTGGGTACTAGCACTAGAACCTGGTATCCTGGGCTGAATTGCCTAAGCCGGGTCGACCTGTTCTAAACCCTGGATTGTGCCTCCAGAGCCTGTAAAAGGTGGTCCTTCCCGATGGGCATCACTTGGGCTATCCTTTCGTGCATTTGTGCAACATGCTCTATTACACTTTTAAAAGGAGTAACCTCGCTCTCCCAGGTCTGTTTTGCAATATTCAGCAACCCCCGAGGATGTCTGCCATACAATAATTCAAACGGAGAAAACCCTGTAAAGGCTTGGGGTACTTCTGTGATAGAAAACAGCAGGTATGGCAGCAAACAGTCCAAATCCCAGCCATCTTTTTCTACTACTTTTTTTTAATATGGCCTTTAGGGTCTTATTAAAGGGCTCTACAAGGCCATCCGTTTGGGGGTGATAGACTGACGTGCGGAGATGGGAGATCTTTAACTCCTTACAAAGATCTTGCATAACCCTTGACATGAACGGGTTTCCTAGTCTGTGAGAATCTCCTTGGGTAACCCAGTTCTTGAAAAAATATGAACCAGCTCCCAGGCAATTGTTTTAGAGGAGGTATTTCTGAGGGACACGGCCTAAAGGTACCGGGTGGCGTAGTCTACTATGACTAGGATACATTGATGCCCCCTAGCGGATTTTACCAAGGGCCCGACCAAGTCCATGGCTATCCTATCAAAAGGGACTTCAATAATAGGCAGTGGCACCAAGGGACTGCGGAAATTGGCCACTGGTGAGATTACCTGACATACCGGAAAGGACTGACAGTAATCCCGAATTTCCCGGTAACACCCTGGTCAATAAAACCTCTGCAGAACTCTCTCCAGGGTCTTGTCTGCCCCCTGGTGTCCCCCCAGCACATGGGAATGCGAGAGTTCTAATACCATCCGCCTATACGCTTTCGGCACTAACAGCTGCTCCATTAGCTCTTCCCTGACTCTGGTCACACTGTACAAGAGATCCCCATTCATAGCAAAGTGGGGATACCTCTCATCTGCCCCTGGCTTTTGCGGTAACCCATTAAGCACCACCACATTATTTAGGGCTCCTCTTAAGGACTCATCTTGGAGTTGGGCCATCCCAAAATTCCCCCGAGACACCTCTAATTCAGGAACAGTTTCCTCCACTGATGACTCCTCCTCATTATCTCCTATCATAACCAACAGAGAAAATCAGGGACTACCTCCGGGCTAGCACATACAGGGTTGTCCTTAGCCTCCAGATGGTTTAAATGTACCGCCTTTACCCAAAGGTCTAAGAACAGGGGACAATCTCGGTCAATCATCATTTCATGCATCAGCCCTGGTACGACTCCCACCTTGTGTGATACCATACCCATATGAGTCTTAATAGTGACCTATGCCACTGGGTAAACCTTGGTATCCCCGTGGATACATGTGACCCCCAAGGTTTTCCCTAAAATTAAGACATGCGGGATGTGGGCCTCCATGAGGGTGACCAAGCTCCCTGAGTCCAGGAGTCCAGTTCTGATTGACCGACAGAGGGGCGAGAGGAGATCCCTCCCCAGTGTTCAGAATAACATCACAGGCTGACTGTGCAAACATGGAAATGTGCCTACCTACAGAACACTCCACTTGTTCTGAGCCGAGGGGACACTGGGCCACCATATGACCCGGAGCATGACACCTCCAGCAGAGGATCTCCCTGGTGACAGTTCTCGTTATCGGCTGTGGAAAGCTTTTGATTTTGGATCGTCGATACCGGGGGGTTTTACGACCCTTTCTCTGGCTGCTGAAGTCACTGCGGATAGCCTAATATGGAGAAGCGTGATTCCCAGGGTAAGTCATGGAGTTCTCCACTACATGGTATCTCTCAAGCAGGTCCACTAGGTCATTGGCATTCTGGGGACTACCCTGCACAATCCAGCACTGCAGTGGCCTGGGGAGGGCATGCATAAATCGGTCCAGTACAACTCGCTCGATCATTTGCGCTGGTGTACAGTACTCCGGCTGCAGCCATTTTTGGATGTAGTGCAGAAGGTCAAACATCTGAGACCTGGTGGGTTTGTCCCTCCTATAGATCCACTGATGCACTCTCTGGACCCGGACAGTCTATGTTACCCACAGACATGCAAGGATCTCGCCCTCAGCTTTGGATATGCCCTGGCATCTTGCAGCGATACATCATAATATGCCTTCTGGGATTCACAGCTGAGAAAGGGAGCCAAAACTTCAGCCCACTGCTCTTTAGTCAGCCCCTCTCGGTCGCCTATTTGCCCAAATACTGCGAGGAAGGCTTCCACGTCGTCCTCTGGGGTCATCTTCTGCAGTGCTTCCTTTACCGTTCGCCGTGCTCGCTGGCTGTCATCCTGGCGAAGTGGAGCTGGGGTCGTTTTGATCTAGATGGCTTCTGCAAATAGGCCCATCTGTTTCATCAGGAGCTGGTTTGTCTCCTGTTGCACCCGTACCGACTCAGCATGAGCCTGCTGCTTCTGTGTGTTGGCCTGCACAAGTTGTTTCACCATCTCCTCCATTGCTACAGTCTGTGTTCTGAGTTGCAGCCTTCACCCAGGACATATAATGGTCTCTGTAGGCTATGCCCTTTGCATCCTCTACCAATTGTAGGGATTAGTCCCAAAGGCAGCCTTAATAGACAAACACAGCAGCAAAGTTGGTGCTAATTAAACGGATGGTTAATTTTCCTGCCACCCGTTGAACACAAAACCCACCAAACTTAACACAAGGCTAACTTCAGCCGGCACAGGACTGTTCACAGAGTCTCTATCCCAGCCAAGAGGTTTAGGATGCACAATCATTCCTGGTGCCCACACAGGGCTGTCACGTGTCCTGCTATTGGTAAGAAAAGGCACCACTTCTGAAGACTCTCCTGTTTGTCTCAGGACATCCAAACACAGCTCCTACTCCACAGGAAACTTGCAGTGAGACTGGGCACCACACCCCCAGCTCACCTGACCTACCAGGCTTACATACATGATAAAATGTGGCCTGGACCTGGAAAAGTGGGAGCGACCTCCCACCCAGCTCTTTGGCCGCTCCAGTAAAAGCCCGGCCCAGAGTAACTGCTATCAGCAGTTATACTACTAATATCAAGGATGTCAGCCACCTAATGCGTCTGACACATACTATACTGGGCTTTACCTTACCAATACCAGGCATAACGGTGACACATATATCCCATCATTGACTGTCCCTTGCGCCCTCTTACAATGTATATCACGCCAATGTATCCTCAAGATCAAGAGTTAACACAGATATCAAGTAACTACATAATAGCTCACAATCCAAAAGTACATAGCAACATTTATATATACAGACAGCAATACCTGAACTTAAGAGTTGGTCTGTCACCACTGCCACATAGCAAGGGGAGGAAAATAGGGTGAAATTTTGGAGTCAGGAGCACGTGCTCCAACACTCGTTTCATCTGGGAAAACGTACAGGCGAAATGCCTATTGGGGAACATGTTCTTGGTTCCAAAATTTGACTGAACCAGTTTTGTACCAAATTGGTACTGTAAGCTTCCACTTACGTTTGGACGCCATCTTGGACCGGCTCTGGGGGTTTTCGCTCACGGAATCGCCGTCTTTCGTAGGCGGAATGGCACTCAGACACAGGTTTACGTTTCACACTGGCCTCCACCAGCTTTATTAAGAGACAGGAGCATAAAACATAGGCACCAAACAAAAACCCTAGGCCGTCTAGCCACTTACTTTACATTCCATAGAGACCCTCTCTAATGTCTGGACCTAGCATCCAGCAATGTATGCACACCGCACACTTTCGGCTTCCCTTAAGCCGACTTGTGGTGACCCTCTGTGCAGGCTTACATATCACTATAGGGGCCACAAACAATGCATATTCTGCAATACACACCTCACCACAGTCAGGCATGCTAATGGTTTCAGCGTCACCATTGGCAACCTCTATAGACACTTTGTCTGCCATGATGGCCTTACCCGGCACCTCACCAGTGTCAGAGGACACATTCTCCTGTGAACACCTTTCACTGGGGCTTTCTAGCATCAGACGCTCTGATTAATGGGTGGAGATGTTTCCCTCACATCCCCTATACCCATCTCTAAGGGAGAACTCTCAGCTTCTACCTGGGATACTCCTATATCCTGCTCCACATCAAATTCACACAAAGGACGGGGCCGGACATGGGGGCGCAGCCCTAAGGGGAGGCCCCACATGACCCGGCGCGCCGTCAGAGCCGCGGGGTTGTTAGGGGGCGGAGTTGCGTGTGCATCATGCAGAGGGGGGACGGCATATAAAGCCGAGCCCCACGCCGCACGGGAGTCAGACCAACAGTCGTGGGAGAACAGCAGTTACTTGCTGACTCTCTCTGTCCCGCGCGGCACGTAGCTGAGGAGATTTGGCGCAGAAAGTTTGGCGGTATGTGTGCAGACACAGCGGGGGAGACTGGAGTGGAGGAGATTTTGGCGCAGCTGCGGGGGAGCGGGGGCCGGCATGGCTAGCTGAGCAGGTCCGTGGGGCGCTCGGTGGGGGTAGTGGAGCATCACCTGCAGCTGCTCCTACTGGTCAGAGGCGGCGGACCTGGCCTCCAGAACGTCTTAGCCCAGAGGCCACACCTAGGGCCCACGTTCGCCGTAGGAGCCCCTCCGGGGACCCTCCAGGTCGGTTGGAGCGTTCCGGTGGCCGGTCTCGTGCGGCTCGACCTGGGAGGAATCCGACTAGGCGAGTGGGCCCAGCGGAGCGCAGCAGCCGGCGTCTTAGCTCGGGGGCAGCGACTGCTGTGGTTCCTGTCAGTGCGATCCCCACGGCAGCGGCGGGTGCCCCTGGTGATGAGCCGGTCGGGGGCCCCGCCAGGGAGCGGCGTTTCAGCACGGATCCAGAGGATGGCGGGTCAGAGGACGGCGGGAGGATGCGACGGGACGCGGAGGGCTGGTGGACGGCCGGCCCGTCTGGGTTGGTGCCTGCTGTGCGCATTGGGGACCCACCGGGGGGTCTTCCAACGAGGGAGCGGGCCGACAGGATTCGGTCAGAGGTTCATGTCGGCCAGGATCATCGGAGGTCGGAGTCCAGGACGCGAGATCGGGTGGATGCCACGCGAGGACACGGAGGAGGACTTCAGGGATCGATTGGAGCGGCTGGCGGGATCACAGCTCCTGTGCAGCCCGGTGAGAGTTCATCTATGTTTGTGATGTCGCCGTCGGGGCCGTCGTCACAGGGATCGGCGGTGGGTTTCGCTCCAGCGGGCGGCGGGGATACGGCGTGGCAGGAGTTAGCCGGTACGTTGCGCAATTTTTTGGCCCGTCTCCTGGGCCTCCCTGGGTTGGCGGGTCAACAGTCTCCGGTAGCGGCGTGGAGTTCGGCGGTACCATCATCAGCGGGTATGTTTTTCCCGCCCTTGGGAGTAAGGGATTTGGGAGCAGGCAGTGGGCCCGGGAGTAAGGGGGTAACCGTATCGGTTCAGACCGAGCAGGAATCAGTCGATAGGGTTCGGCTGGATGATAGGGCAAAAGGCGAGGTCTATGTTTGTTTTGAGGGCCCTCTGGGGGCTCATTTAAAAAAGGAGGTGAAAGAAAAGATTTGGCAGGATGAGTATGTCGAAATCTTTTCTCTCCTGCCTTTAGAGAAATTTAGGAAAAAGGGATGAGAGTAAAAAGGAGGAGGAAGAAAAGCGCAGGTGGCGGTTGATACCGCAGACTTTTCAAAACTGGATGCAGGTGTTTGCCATTCTGGCAAGCGTCATTGGAGAAAAGTCTCCAGAACAATGTTCCGCCCTGTTTTGTTATCTGGACGCAATAGGTGAGGCACAGCGGGTTTATGGGGGACAAGCATTGCTCCGCCACGACAAACAATTTCGTCAGCGAAAAGCAGTTCGGCCTTTGATCCGTTGGGATCAGAAGGACATTGGGCTGTGGTTGAGGGTAATGGTGCCGACGCGCTACGGACAGCCCTTTCCAGGTGGACCCGGGGGTTCCAGTCAGCAGGGAGGCGTCGGGTCAGGGGGGAGCGGGTCCCAAGGGGGATTTAAAGCCGGGGTCTGCTGGCAATTTAATGATAGTCAGTGCAAATTTGGAGCGAATTGTCGCTTCAGACACATCTGTTCCATGTGTAGTGCAGCCTCTCACGGCTCATCACGGTGTTTGCGCAAGGGAAGGGGAAAAGGAGCTTGTCCTTCGCAGGGGGGGTGACACCAGTGAACATTCTCGCGATGGTGCCATTCCTAGATAGGTATCCGGACAAGAGAGCAGCTTTGCTGTTAAGGGAGGGTTTCCAAGAGGGGTTTCGGATCCCGTCACCAGCACATGAGGTCCCCTTTTCAGTTAGGAATTTGAAATCGGCATTGCTACACCCAGGGGTGGTGGCTGAAAAATTGAAAAAGGAGGTTTCATTAGGCAGGATGGCGGGTCCGTTCGCGGTTCTCCCATTTCCGGACTTGGTGGTCTCCCCACTGGGAGTGGTCCCAAAAAAGGAGCCCAACAAGTTTAGTTTAATTCACCATTTGTCGTTTCCGAAAGGTTTATCGGTTAACGACGGGATTGACCCGGAGTTGTGTTCCGTGGCTTATACGTCATTTGACGCGGCGCTTCGTTTGGTTAGGTTGTATGGACAGGGAGCCCGCATGGCAAAAACGGACATTGAGTCCGCTTTTAGATTACTGCCGGTGCACCCGGACAGTGCACGTTTGTTAGGATGTTACTGGGAGGGGTCGTTTTTTTATAGATCAGTGTTTACCGATGGGGTGTTCCATTTGTGCTTCTATTTTGAAGCTTTTATCTCCTTTCTGGAATGGGTGGTACGGGACGTTTCGGGTTTGTCATCGGTAATTCATTATTTAGATGACTTCCTTTGCATCGGCCCAGCGGACTCAGAGGTGTGCGGGTCGCTGTTGGCATCGGTGCAATGGGTGGCAAGGCTTTTCGGAGTTCCATTGGCCCCGGATAAAACCGAGGGGCCAACTACGGCTATCAATTTTCTGGGTATTCATATTGATTCGGTATTGATGGAATGTAGCCTGCCGGAGGATAAATTGGTGGACATGAGGCGGGAAATAAAGAGGCTACTGGCGTGCAAGAAGGTAACTTTGAGGGAATTACAGTCTTGACTGGGAAAATTTAATTTTGCGTGTCGTATCATGCCAATGGGGAGGGTTTTTTCACGGCGGTTAGCAAAATCGATGGCGGGGCTTCAGGCCCCACATCATTTTATTCGCTTGACTGCAGGACTGAAGGATGATTTGAGAGTCTGGCAGTCATTCTTGGAGCAATATAACGGGCGTTCGATTATTTTGGATAAGCCCTTGTGTAATACGGATGTGGAGGTTTTTACGGATGCAGCTGGGAGTGTTGGTTTTGGTGCATATTGCCAAGGGGAGTGGTGCGCGGGGCGTTGGCCAGCTGAATGGGTCGCATTGGGTTTGGTCAAGAATTTGGCTTTGTTGGAATTGTTCCCCATTGTGTTGTCATTCGAACTCTGGGGGGAGCGTTTCAGGGACAAAAAGATTCGGTTCCATTGTGACAACCTGGGGGTGGTCCAAGCCATTAATTCCCTATCAGCTTCCTCCCCTTCCGTTCTCTGCCTGCTGAGGCATTTTGTTTTGCGTTGTCTGGGCTTAAACGCATGGGTGGTGGCAACGCACGTTCCAGGGGTGAAGAATGACTTGGCTGACGCTTTGTCTCGTTTGCAGTTGGAACGCTTTCGGAAGCTGGCGCCGGAAGCTGCGGCAGTGGGGCTGGAATGTCCCGAGGACTTATGGACCGTGGTAGGGAAGCTGCAAACCACTTAGTTAGATCTTCATTGGCCCCGGGTACGTGGACCTCCTACTCCGTGTTATGGGCTCTCTGGGAACGATGGTTGGAGGGCATTGATCCGCTTGTCACTGTGGGGGATAGGTCGGCGGCCTTGTTTTGTGTGGTAGGTCATGTGACCAATGAAGGGTGGTCGGTTTCCAGAGTGACAAGATTGCTATCGGCTTTAGCTTTTGGTTTCAAAGCACGGGGTTTGACTGATGTAACAAAAGATTTTCTGGTAGTACAAGCCTTGAAGGGATTGCGGCGGGGAAGTCACAGGGGATCGGATCAGCGGTGTCCGGTGGTCTTTAATCTACTAGAACGGCTAGGGAATAAGTTACCGATAGTTTGTTCATCTGACTTTGATGTCAGCTTGTTTCGGCTTGCTTTTTCACTGGCCTTTTTTGGGGCGCTAAGGATCGGCGAGCTGGTATGCCCAAGTAAAAAAGTGACTGGGGGATTGCAGGACGCGGATGTTCAACGCACGCCGGACGGTTTGGTGGTGTTGATACGTCGGTCCAAGACCGACCAAAAGGGCAAGGGCAAGGTGGTGCGTTTAAGGGCGGTCAATGGGGCAATTATGTGCCCGTTACGGTGTTGGGACGATTATAAGAGATTACGTAGGGAGGGACCTCTCCCCCTGCTGGTGCATGCGGATGGGGGTTTTTTGTCCAGGTTCCAATTTACCGCTATCTTTCGGCGGTGTTTGGGCGAGCTCGGCTTGGACCCGGCGCAGTTCGCGCCACATTCTTTCCGCATCGGGGCGGCGACGGAAGCGGCTGGGTGGGGTTTGGATGCCGAAGCAGTACGCAAAATAGGTAGATGGGAATCGAACAGGTACCGATTGTACATTCGTCCGCATTTGGTCTGAGATCAGTCGGGCTGGTTTTTCAAACGGGGGGTGGGGGGAATGGACTGTCAAGGGCCATTAGTGGGGGTTGGTAGGTCGTTTCCTGGGGTTTCGGTTACCCCTCCCCTTTCTTTTCTTTGTCTTTTCTATTTCAGGTCAACGGCTAATCTGGATTTTTGGACACTCGTATGTGCATTGGGGCGCAGAGCGGGCGGCGTTACGTGAAAGCGGTCGACAACTGGGGATTCCAGAAGATGTTGCTCTAGTGCGGTGGATTGGAAAAAGAGGCTTATCCTGGAGCCGAGTGCTGCCAGAATTCCAGAGATTTGTGTCGTGGGATCGAGCTCCGGATATAGGGGTGTTTCATGTCGGGGGGAATGATCTGGGCCTACGTCCCATTAGGGAATTAATTAGGGATATGCGATTTGATATGTTGCGGCTGTGGGTATTGTACCCAGACTTGGTGGTTATATGGTCAGATATCGTGCCGAGGTTGTCTTGGCAGCACGCAGATGCGGGGGTTGGGATTAATAGGGCAAGGATGAAAGTGGATAGGTCAGTGGCGTCGTTCGTTGTTAAGAAAGGGGGGTTCGTGGTTAGGCATAGGGAACTCGAGGATGGGGAAGGGGAGTTTTGGCGTAGAGACGGGGTACATCTAAATGCAGTTGGGTTGGATTTGTGGTCTTGGGACATTCGTGGGGGAATCGAGAGGGCTTTGGGGCTGTGGGGGGCGTCGCACACGTAAGGTGTCACGTGTGCTAGCTGTGGCGGGTTGGGGTCCTTGGTGTTGGTGGAAATAGTGGGGGGGTCAGGCTCAGCTTGGCTCCCAATTTCGTGGATACACTGGTCTGGCGAAGGTTGGGGCTCCACAGGGCGGCGTCCTTGGGAGCAAGTGATGGAATGGTTGGCCGCCTGAGGTGGCTATTGGTGCCCTGAAGCCGGGGGTGACGGCTGGGGGTAAAAACGGAGGAGGAAAGAAGGAGGAGTTTGTTCGCCAGACCTTGGTTGTTGGAAAGGATTGATTGGCTCCAAGGACCTCAGCCCCAAGTTGATTTTCTGGAAAGTTAAGGAAGTGTTAATTTGGAGGAAGATTAGGGTTAGCGTATGGGGATGTGGGTGTACTTAGTTCCCATTCGCATTGTTATTTGTGATTTATATGTATGTTAATAAAATGGCTGCTGTGGCCAACTTATCCAATCCATGTCTCAGTGTTTTATTAAGGAAAAGAGGGGAATGGTGTGGATTGGGAGAGTTGTCAAAGCAGCTAGAGATAGGCGCTGCCCAGGGTCAAGGACGGGGCCGGACATGGGGGCGCAGCCCTAAGGGGAGGCCCCACATGACCCGGCGCGCCGTCAGAGCCGCGGGGTTGTTAGGGGGCGGAGTTACGCGCGCGTCATGCAGAGGGGGGCCGGCATATAAAGCCGAGCCCCGCGCCGCGCGGGAGTCAGACCAACGGTCGTGGGAGAACAGCAGTCCCACCCTCCCTCCCTAATGGTGTTGGGGGATCTGTGGTGAGGCCTGGAATGTAGTTGGTTGAGGATGCTATGGAGGTGGCTTTTGTCACAGTAGCTGGCGGGTTGGGGTCCTTGGTGTTGGTGGAAATAGTGGGGGGGTCAGGCTCAGCTTGGCTCCCAATTTCGTGGATACACTGGTCTGGCGAAGGTTGGGGCTCCACAGGGCGGCGTCCTTGGGAGCAAGTGATGGAATGGTTGGCCGCCTGAGGTGGCTATTGGTGCCCTGAAGCCGGGGGTGACGGCTGGGGGTAAAAACGGAGGAGGAAAGAAGGAGGAGTTTGTTCGCCAGACCTTGGTTGTTGGAAAGGATTGATTGGCTCCAAGGACCTCAGCCCCAAGTTGATTTTCTGGAAAGTTAAGGAAGTGTTAATTTGGAGGGGAGAATTAGGGTTAGCGTATGGGGATGTGGTGTGACTTAGTTCCCATTCGCATTGTTTTTTGTGATTTATATGTATGTTAATAAAATGGCTGCTGTGGCCAACTTATCCAATCCATGTCTCAGTGTTTTATTAAGGAAAAGAGGGGAATGGTGTGGATTAGGAGAGTTGTCAAAGCAGCTAGAGATAGGCGCTGCCCAGGGTCATGAGCTGGAGGTAATGGCAGACACTTTTATAAATGGGATCATTATTAATAACCGCCCGGCTATTACCTTTATAGTTCTCCCACTCGTACACCAAACTGGCCGTGTTCACATTAGGCAATTCAGTCACTTTTTTACCCTCCGGAGGTTCCGTGGACATCTTGCTGCAAATGGCATCCATCTGCCGGTCGCCCCAAACCACAGGACATAATACCTCTGAGATACTGTTAATATGTTTCTCCATCATCTGTAAGGAAAATTTATCAACTGCCTCAGAACCAGGCACTTCTTTACCATCTAGGGATTTACACCCGCTCCCCTGCCTCTCACTAGAGTTCAAGCATACTCCCTCCTCTGTGGTGTCCAGCAGCTCACTCCTTCCATCACTGCAGTCTTTGTGACCATGACAGAAAAAGCTACTGGCAATACAGCAATCAGTGGAGCAAGTGAAATCCGTAGAACTAAAAGTCTCAGCATACCTTTTCTCTACACAGGTATCTGTGGTCTCATTCATGCAGGCATATTCTTCACCAGAGTCTGGACACACCCTCATTAAACTAGTCTCCTCACACCTTGTAGGAGTGCAAACCTCCCCAGCATTTTCCCATTCCCTTCCAGGCTGCACACTGAAACATGAAAGCTCCTCTCTGAGACCAACAGCAGTCACACAGACCTGGTGGCTATCAGTCCTTGGGCACAGATTTCCTGCAGCTTGCAGGCTACAATCAGGTACACACAGTTCGCTGGGGTCACTGGTAGACACATTTATGAACTGCACACCAGAGACTTTGCACACATCTGCCGGGCACTCATATTCACACGTTTCCACAACAAGAGGGGCAGAGGATACCTTGTTGCTATGGGCAACGACACCAGCTCCACTTGAGCCTGTACTGTTAACACATGCCTCCAGATAGTCATCCACCACAGGACATACATTCTCTGCTGTTTTGGCACTCTTAACCGCTTGTTCACATAGGGCCGAACCTGAGCTACACCCTGCTACTGCTTTACCTGCAGTGGCTTTAGCAGCTATTTCTGCTTTGGCAGCTGACTCTGGGACCCAGCTCCCCTCCCCCTTCTCAGGTAGTGGAACTGAGCTACTTCTTAGAGGTCCAGTGACCTTTCAAAAGACACCATTTCAGACCATTCACAAACATAACGTCCAGAAGACTGTCCAAGTCCAGATATTACAGTCTCAATGCTCTTTGGACTTGGCTCACTTGACAACAGTTCTGGGCACACATTTACCCCAGCCTTTGCAGGGGGCATTTTCCCAGAAAAGCTACCTGCTCCATCTGGTACACTCTCAGTCCCCCACAACTGCCAGAAAAGTGGGAAGTCTCTGCCTAGGATGAATTCCACCTGTAACTCCTCACATACCTCAAGCAGATGGTCTACAGTTCCCAGACAGGTCTCAAAAGATATGGTCACAGTCTCACCAGCACCTGGTTGGGTCTTCAGAAACGGTATTATATCTGGGTGCACTCTGGAGATGTTCTGCTGACAGTCCAGATCTACCCCAAGTGGGATCCCACCCACTCGCTACTCCAGGGTCCTTACTTGCATCTCTTGGTGCCTGTCCAGGTCAGCCAGGACTGGGACTCCACCCATCTGGAACTCCATGGTTTGGGGCTGCAAATCCTCTGGCTTCCTCTGCTGGACTGGGGCAGCAGCCTCCCTCTGTTCCGGAGTTAACCCCATGAATGCCAGAATCCTCTCCTTTACCATGTGGTAGTTGGTTTCCCCTAGGGGCAAGTCACAATAGACTCTCTGGGGTTTGCCAGTGAGATATGGCCCCAGGACATCTACCCACTTGTCTGCTGGCAGTCTCTTGCGGATGGCAAACCGCTCAAAGGCTGCAAGGTAGGCCACTATATCTTCCCCAGCGGTCATTTCCCTCATAGCGCCGCGCTTCCCCATGGCAAGGGAAAAAATAATGTAGCAACACAGTCTTTGTAATAGAGGTTTGTCCCCCTCTCTCCACTGAGAACACCGTCAGGCTCCTGGCCCTTTAAATTCTCCTGCAGCAGAATGCAGCAAGTCCTGTCTGTCAGTGCCATTAATGCCCTTCGCATCCTCCACCAATTGTAAGCTTTCAATCACGTTTGGACGCCATCTTGGACCGGCTCTGGGGGTTTTCGCTCACGGAATCGCCGTCTTTCGTAGGCGGAATGGCACTCAGACACAGGTTTACGTTTCACACTGGCCTCCACCAGCTATATTAAGAGACAGGAGCATAAAACATAGGCACCAAACAAAAACCCTAGGCCGTCTAGCCACTTAATTTACATAACATAGAGACCCTCTCTAATGTCGGGACCTAGCATCCAGCAATGTATGCACACCGCAGCCTTTTGGCTTCCCTTAAGCCTCTGGGGGCCAGAGCCTCTTTCCAGCTCTTCTAGTGCTACACCTCCAGGCAGCAGACCACGCCCCCCTGTACACCTGAAGGACCCGGCTTTTTATAGGACTCCTGGGCCCTATCCAAAACGTGGCCTGGAACATGGGGAGTAGACGCCCACCCAACGCATTGTCTACTCCCAATAAGAACCATCCCAGAAACGGCTGAAAAGCCAAACTAACCCTATACAGTTGCCAACCACTTAGAGTGGCTGACAATACATACAGCTGGCTTTTATCCCACCAAGGCCAGGTATCCTTGGTGGCATGTTGAATATACCACTCTGGTATATCTCCACCTAGTGACAGCAACAGGCAACTACATGTAGCCAGTCTGCTACAGTACCTATTTGATCAAATAATCCTAAAATACTTACAAAACATTTTTTTGTTTATACAATCATTATAAGTGAAAAACATTGCAAATTGAGACCATACCTTTACAGAAAACTGGTCTTTGCTTCAGAAGTACAAAAACATCAACCCAAAATAAGAAATAAAGAGGATTAAAGAAAATAAGCAGATAACAAGTATAGATAAATCAAGTGCTTAACCTCTTTGTCACGGTCCATGCCGCGGTACCCATTGCAGACCACAGATATGGCCGTGTCCCTTCCTGTGTTTATCCCAGTCATGTCCCTTGTTTGTTGTGTACTTACCTGTCTATGCTTCTGTTCCTGCTTCCTGTTCCTGTCTGTGTCTGCTAATGCTCCCTTTAGATCACTCATGCTCGCTGGTCTGGATTTAAAGGGACATTGTGCCAATTTCCTTCCAAATGACCTTCCTGCCTCTGTTCCTGGTCAGTTTATGATTGTCCACCTGAGCTCCTGACCAGCTTCCTGCTGTTACCTGTCGTTATTTCTGTCTGTTCCTCTGTGTGTTTAATCCTGCTGTCCTGCATATCTGATAACCGGTTCCTGCATTCTGCTGTTATCCGCCGTCCTGATACCTGTTTGTTCTGCTGTATCCTGCCATCTTGCCTGTCAGCTACCTGCCTGGGACCAGATTCTAGTCTTCAGATAACCTTGCTGTATCCAGGTTGCTGTTCCTGTACCTCTGTTTTGCTGTATTCTGCCGTTGTACCTGCTTGATACCTGCCTGGACTCCGTCACCTGCACTTTGGCTGTCACTGGAGGTAGCCATGTCAGGGGTAGTGACCTGGGGTCTCCCCCAGCAAAGTCAGTTTCAACCTTGTGGCGGACTCCGGTGAAGACCGAGGGTCCCTTAGACTTCGCTCCCTGGCATGGTCTCCATCTACACCACTTTTGCCCATGGTGATCACAGTGGATCCACACCAAATATCCAACATCCACGGTGTCAGTGCATGCTGATACCACTGGTCATTACACCCTTAAGGACACAGCTATTCACAAAATTTAGTTTTTCCTTTCCGAATCCACATGAGAGCAAGAAAGAAATAATAGGGACAACAGAATGAGCCCTCATGTCAGTCTGTGTTTCAGCCCTTAGTCGTAGTACTGCAGTATATAGGCATTTCATTTTTATCCTATTACATACTGTGTAATAGGAGTATAATCATGGCAGCCATGGAGGTCTTTACTAGGCCCCCAGCTGTTATGGCAACTGAACAGCATTTTGTTGTAGCCCTCAGTGTACCCCTAAGCATTGCTCCTCCATTGTCCAAGAATTTAGACTTTTAAGTCACACTTACTGCGGCTGCTAAATGGCTGGAATAAGATCAGTCTCTAATTTCAGCCCGCTTCATACCTCCTTAACCGGTGTATATTTCATGGATCTTTGAGGGGGTTAAAAATAAAAGTTAGCTAGAACATGCAAATCACTATCTGTAGTGTGAACAGGAGCTTCTATAGGGTTATTGTACCATACACACAATATACTAAAAAGTAAACCAAAACAGAGCCACCCTCACCAGGTATTAAACAATATATTTTCCATAGGCACCATATAAATTTTAAAAGTGAATATAAATTCCTGTTTGTGGCTAGAAGTTTGATTCAAGCACAGACTGACACATCACCCTTTAGAAAAAGTACAAGTTTTACAGAGTTTACACATTCAACATATGCCTGTGTCTATGTAGATATAGCTTCAAAAACCACTAAAACTTAAAGATCAAAGAATCCTCAAAATGAAAAAAGTGCCTTTTTGTATGTGATAATGAATTAGCACATATCTCTCATTGGTAAGAGGAGTAATAATGTGCCAAGGTCCATGTGTCAGGCCACTGGGGTAACTAGAACAAGAGGGAGACAACAATAGGTCTAGATTTTTCTTCTTGCTGTCATTTGCATGGTTCCCTAACTCACACAAGTAAAAAGTGCTGCTCCCCAATCATTGCACTTAAAGCTTTAAAAGTCATGTTAAAAGCAATGTTCAATAATATACACAGCTGGCAGTGAAGGTGTGAATGGAACATAGGGAACTTCAAAGTGGTTACTGAACAGTGAGGATTTTAGAAGAGGATGTCTAAACCTTAAAGAGTATCGTTAAAAGAATACATTTGCAGGTAGTTAAGCAGTAGAATATCACTTTCACGTGAGAAGGCTGGAGCCCTGGAATGTGAGAATAAAATTGTAGATACACGTGTTCCAAAAGGTGAGCGCATTAGTTTATAATTGCCAATCATTTCGCACATTCAGGTTCCATCTAGTTTATGGTACCACCTGGAAAATGCATATTTTATCTTACTACAAAAAAGTCATGAATGGATAATGTACCATGAAAATTAGAGGTTCTATTGAAGCTATAAGAAATGATTGCAATTATCAAGATTTCTTCTAGTGTTTACACATCAATAACCAACACTCAAGCAGAAAACTATTGAGGCTGAAGTTCTCTACAATTTTCATTTACAAAACGACATTGAATCCTATTAATAAACTGTGCAAAGATGTTTGTAACAATATAATGTGTCACATGTTCTCAAAGAATCTCATTCAGAGAGTTGTCATTACTTTTCGTGTCTTTTAGATGAACATTTTACATAACATTAATTAAGGTTAATTACAGCACATAAATATAAAATATTAACAGCTGTATTAAATACGAAAATATATACAACTCCCAAAAAGTTAGGGGTATGTGGCTTCCAGGTAAAATTTATGGAAAACTTTCATGCTACAGTGATATTTTATCCTGAAATAAGGCCATTTAAGTCATAGCATCCAATGTTGATTTTCTTATCTCAAACAATTTAATTAAACAAAAGCCAACACCAGTGGAGGGTATACACCATTAAAAATGTCAGTGTTTTAATAACGTGTCGTGTGACTTTCAGCATTAATTGCAGCTTGACATCCCACTCTTTTAGAAGTATGCCCCTCAAGTCAGTTAGGTTCATGGGTACAGAGTAACAGGGTGACTCACAGGTTTTCTAGGAGGATCTGGTCTGGAGAAAGTGCAGGACACTCCATTTGAGGTACCCCAGTCTCCAACAGCCATTCCTTAATGATGCAACCTCAATGAGCTAGAACATTGTCGCCCATAAAGAAGAAATTAGCCCTGTGTTCGTGCAGAGATACAATGACTGGGTTAATGATGATATTCAAAAAAGCGAGGTTTGTTGCTGTACAATTCACAAAGTGTACGGCAGTTCTGTATTGATTAGACACACCTGCCCACACTGCAACACCACCATCAAAGGCTCTTCTGGTGACAACAATTGCTGACATCATTGGCTACCTTTATTTCTGCTCAAAATGAATCAAATTTCATCACTGAACAGCACTGAAGACCACTGATCCTTCATTCACCATAGATGCTCCCTTTGCAATGAAAGAAGATGATTCCTGTGCCTAGTGGTGGGGACAGGTCATCTAGCACATAGACAACGTGTATCCACTTCTTTACCTTTCTGAGACTCTTCCAGTTTCTCTGTATCTCCATTACAACCTGATGATGATACTCTGTGACACTCTAAGCTCAATGGCCATTTCATCTGAGGGGCATCCTGTTGAAGCTCGCAATGGAAGGTATGTTGTCAATGTAGGTGTTTTGGTCTCATGATGTCAAAATATACCATGTCCAAATCTGGACATGATAATGATGATGTTCAAATGTTTCTCAGAAGACAATAGTATCTTCCCACTAGCCTAGGAACACATTTTCATATGTGAGAGCAAAAGGGCTCCCCATAGCTGTGCCTCTGAGCTGGTGGTACATCTTCCTATCAAGCAAAAACATGTAATTTTCCAGGATAAAAGACAAGAGGGAGAAGATAAATGTATAATGTCCAATATTTACCCCTCTGATGTGGAATTGAGGAGTAAAGCGCTTCGACATCTACACTAGCCAGGTATGTTTGCTCATTAGTAACACTGATACTGTTATCTTTAACAGTACTGTTGTTCTTTAACAGTAGGTCTGATGTATCCCTGACATATGAAGGCAGGGCAGTGACAAAATTGTGAAGAACATGATCTATGTAGATGCCAATATTCTAAATATTGGAAGCCCACTGAATGGTGCTCTATGGGGAAAGGTGGGTAGTAGAAATTCATACTACTTTTTATTAATTATCTGGACCGCCAGGGCTTCATTAAGTTAAGATTTAAAATGTTCTAATAATACAGATGTCGGATCAACTCTAAGAATCTTCCAACTCCCTTTATCTGCAGGTTTTATTCTGATACTTCTATTCATTGCAAGGTACCTCAGAGCTTTAATTTCTTTAGACAAAAAATTAGTATACCTCAAATCCCTAGTGTCTAACAATTGTATTTCATGTGTTACTTTGTCTAATAAAGCATCAATACAGGAATAAGATTATAAAGAGAGGCCCTTGTGCTCTTAGATTGCAAGTAGTTAAATGGGCCTTCATCTCTCACTTGATCCTATGAATTAGCTAATTCATACAGGGTCAAAAGCCTTTCAAAATCAGAAAGCTCAATACCCAATTTACCATGAAAAAATTTAGCCCATCCGAGCTTCGGTAGAATATCAAAATACTCTGCATCCGAGGATGAAATATCTGTTTCACCCTTATGTTTTTTGTAATTGGATTTAAAAGTTAAGAAGGTGTATGCCTTTCCCTCCTTAAAATCAGCCAAGTCCTATAAAAAGAGATAGAGTTTCCTTTCTTATAAAATTTTGATGCCTGGAGATCTTATTCTGAATCTCGAGCCCTCGTGATTCAAATTCAGGATCTTGTTTAAATTTCAAAGTCAATTCAATTAGCGCCTTAAGTTTTGATCTTAGCGTTTCCAGGTGAGCATTTTCCTCCTCAATGAGCAACTGCATAAAATGGAGAAAGGACTCTGTCAACTCTTTCTCCCTCTTTTTCAAGAGAGTTTCCGATCTTAATCTCTCAGAGGGAAAGAGGGTGCCTGTAAGTCCTATTGGAACAATTCTTTATTGAAGGTTGGATCACCCACCACAAAGTCGTGCAATCCATATCTGTTCTTTTCATTGCAGTCATTCCTTGTGGACTAGTCTAATATGAAACAAGGGGTTAATTTTCAGGATTAAATTTATTTAGATGTCAACCATGAAGTCTGAATTTATTTGTGTTGCTATAAGTTAAAAGCATCTGCTCAACCACTTCTCTATTCAAATGCCATCTGACTGCTTGATCGCAGTGTGGAGGATTGAAAGATTCTGGAACTCAACTCTAGTGATCAGTGGGGGTGCCAGGAATTGAACCACAAGGAATCAAACATTTACCACTAATCCTGTATGTCACGAATGCGGTAGTGGACCCACTGGACCACCGCAAGCGGTGGTGAAAGCCACGCCAGGGAGCGGAATCTAAGTAGGTCCCGGTTTTCACCAGAGCCCGCCACAAAGCGGGATGGACTTGCTGAGGCGGGAGTCTACCAGGTCGCTACTCCTGACGTGACTTGCTTGCGGTGGCAGCCAAGATATAGCATGGTACAGAATCGTAAGGCAGGCTCGTAGCCGGGGACAGGCGGTAAGGTCAGGACAGGCAGCAAAGGTTCGTGGCCATGGGACGGAGGCAGAAGGTTCGGTACACAGAATATAGACTAGACTTGAACAAATGCTTTCTCAGTAGGCACTAAAGATCCAGCAGGAACGGGCGGACGCGTCCAGGTAATATAGGGACAGCGCCCGGCAAGTAGCCATTTACCGGCGCGCTGGCGCTTTAAATTTCACAGAGCCGGGGCACGCGCACCCTAGAGAACCGGGCCGCGTTTGCCGGCCAGCAGGACAGACAGGAGTGCAGCTGGGTGTGTATAGGCGCGCTGGGGAGCGATTGCGCCCGCCACCCAACAACCGGGACACGGCGCCACTCGCTCATGAAGCTGGGGTGCAGGCAGGACCCTGAAAGCGGCCACAGCCTGACTTGTGGGCTGCGGCGCTGTTCGCAACAATACCCCCCCCCCCTTAGCCCTCCCCTTCTTTTGGCCCGGAGGAACTTCTGCACCCACTCACGGTCCAAGTTGTTGTCTTCCGGCTCCCATGACCTCTCCTCAGGCCCAAACCCCTTCCAGTCTATAAGGAAATGCTGCTTTCCCCTGATCGTCTTCATGTCCAGGATTTCTTTCACAGTGAAGATGTTGGTGGACTCAGCTTCGGAAGGCGTATGGCAATCTTCCGGGACAAGCGGTTCAGGACCACAGGCTTCAGCAAGGAGGGAGGAGTTGGGAATACGCATAGTGGGCGGGAGCCAGACTTTATAGGCAGCCGGGTTGATGCGCTTGAGCACCTCAAACTGTCCTACATAACGGGGACCCAGTTTGTAGCTGGGGACCTTGAGCAGGATATATCTGTCCGAAAGCCACACCTTGTCGCCGGGGGAGAAAACTGGGGGGGGGGGGTTCTTCTATTTTTGTCCACTTGGACCTTCATGCGTGTGGACACTTGCTGCAGGGACTGGCGTGTCTGATTCCAGATGGTCAACATATCTCGGACCAAAGTATCTGCTGCCGGAACCTCAGATGGAGAAGACAATGGAAGCGGGGGGCAGGGATGCTGGCCATACACGATGAAGAATGGAGAGGTACCAGTGGATTCAGAATCCTGGGAGTTATAAGAAAACTCTGCCCAAGGAAGTAAGCTGGCCCAGTCATCCTGCCGAGCCGAGACAAAGTGCCGCAAATAGCTCGTCTTCGGGTGGTAGGCAGAGGAGAAATCCAGGTTCACCTGCAACTGCGAGCAGAGGGACCGCCAGAACCTAGACACGAATTGGACCCCCCAATCCACCCAATGTGCTGGGAGACTTCCTGCAGACGGAAGATATGGAGAAAAAACAGGCTGGCCAAACGGGGGGCCGATGGTAAACCTGGCAAAGGGACAAAATGCACCATTTTAGAAAAACGGTCCGCGACCACCCAGATGACCGTGTTGCCCGAGGAGGGAGTAAGATCGGTGACAAAGTCCATTGCCACATGAGACCAAAGGGTCCTGGGGATGGGCAGAGGTTGGAGCAGACCGCAGATTTGTGGCGAGGGATCTTGTCACGGGCACAAATAACGCAGGACTTCACAAATTCCCTGCCGTCCTTAGCAAGCTTCGGCCACCAGTAAAAACGGGAGATCAGGAGGAACGACTTGCGAGCTCCTGGGTGACCGGCCACTAGAGAACAGTGTCCTCATTTCAAAATCTTCCTGCAGAGCGCAGGACGAACATAAGTCTTCCCTGGAGGCACATTCCGAAGATCCACCAGAGCTGCAGAGATCAAGCGTTTGGGAGAAATTATATGCTGTGGAACGGCCTCCTCCCCCAACACATCGGAGACACCGGAGAGTGTGTCGGTACTGACGTTCTTCTCTGCAGGTCGGAAATGTATCTGGAAGTCGAAGCGTGTGCAGAGGGACCACCTGGCTTGACGCGGATTGAGGCGTTGAGCCGATTGGAGGTACTGGAGATGTTTATAGTCAGAGTAAATGGTGATGGGATGCCGTGCTCTCTCCAGAAGATAATGCCATTCCTCCAAGGCCATTTTGATGGCCAGCAACTCCCGGTCCCCAATTGTGTAATTCTTTTCCGCTGGGGAGAAGGTCTTGGAGAAAAAGCCACAGGTGACCATCTTGCCCTTAGGTCCCTTCTGCGTGAGAACTGCGCCTGCCCCGACCGAGGAGGCATCGACGGAATCTAAGTAGGTCCCAATTTTCACCAGAGCCCGCTGCAAAGCGGGATGGGCTTGCTACGGCAGGAGTCTACCAGGTCGCTACTCCTGACGTGACTTGCTTGCGGTGGCAGCCGAGGTATAGCATGGTACAGAATCGTAAGGCAGGCTCGTATTTGGGGACAGGCGGTAAGGTCAGGACAGGCCGCAATGGTTTGTGGTCGTGGGATGGAGGCAGAAGGTTCGGTACACGGAATAAAGACTAGACTTGAACAAACGCTTTCTCAGTAGGCAACAGGCACTAAAGATCCAGTGGGGAGCCTTTCTACTCCTTTTCCACTGGAAAGGCTCCTTTTCCACTAGGCTACGGCCCGTTTCTACTATTTCCTGACTCTATATTCTGTGACTGTTTAGATAAAGGTCCTGCATGACCGAAACGTTAGTTAAAGTCACTTTATTCTATATCTGCACAATTTGGAGCCTGTGGATCACAATAAATAATTCCTTTTTTTTGAATCTACTTGTGAGTGCGGTCGACTGACTTTGTTATATACATGGTGAAAGTATACACCTGTTGACCAGCACCTTACAAATAAGAAGATAGGAGAGTGCCCTCCCATTCGCTACTTTCTGGCCCTTTAAATTACACAGAGCTGGCCAGCAGGAGGATGCGGACATACAGGAGCACCGGGCCACGGCGCCACTCGCTCCTGAAGCCGGGGTGCAGGCAGGACCGCGAAAGCGCCCGCAGCCCGACTTGCGGGCTGCGGCGCTGTTCGCGACACTGTAGATAGGTATACAGGTAATAAATATCAATTATGTGAATACCCCTTTAAATATAACATTCAAATGGTACTCTAAACATTATGTCATCTTAATTTTCAACAACTTCAGGCATATCATTAAAGGAGTTGTCTCATTACGAGCTTTCAACCTGTCAGTGTCCCTGGTAAGTTGAACTGAGGGGGCGTGCTTCTTGGTCTGTCTCTTCTGCTCCCTCTCCCCCCTCCCATCAGCACACAGGCAGCTACGTAACTTCTATACAGGGGGGGGGGGGGAGGGGGTTTGCTGCCAGAGTTCACCCTGTGTGTGCCTGCCTAGGTCTGTTGCAGGAGAGGGCTGATCTATGAGTGTAGAGAGGAAGGTGAAGTGGTGTGCTAATAGAGCAGAGGGGATGCAATGTGTTCCTATATCCCCTGCTTAGCTTACAAGTCTCCACATCTCCAGCAACAACAAGGGCAGTGTTACTATACTCAGGATGTCTCACTAATACTGGAGAACATAAAGTATTCACATGCCTGATCTCTATAGTATTAGTATAGTCACAGTTCCAAAGACATATCATGATTATAGTAACAGACAGGGTCACTGCTGTCACATCTATCTGTGTAGAGAGCAGGAGGAAGCAGGCACACACAGGGTTAATCCAGGCAGTAAGGACACAGATGCCAGAGTCCTCCTCCCCCTCCAGAAGCATTCTGTGCGGGAGGGGCTCTCTGCTCCGACCTGTCTTCAAAGGTGATGAGTCATTCAGACCTGACAGCCAGTAAGATAAGGATCAACAGGTCGGCTACTATAGAGATTTGAGGAGCTGATGTAGTAATACTAACAGGGCTAGCTCAAAATCAGTAGGACATTTGTAATGAACATATATTGCAAAGCTGCTTGTTTTTTAAAGATCTTTAAATTAAAACCCAATCATTGTAGCGAGACAACCCCTTTAAAGCATCTTAAGAGCTATAAATAGTAGCTTCTTTTGCGTTATTTATTTTACATACAGGGATAAATACGAACCCCAATCTTCAGTGAATATCAAAATCATTCAAAGTTAAGCATATACATAATATCATCAACTAATGAAGCACAGTATTCTATATATTTATACACTGAAAAAGGCGTATTGATGTGAAATAATTGTTGAAGCCACAAAGAGCAAAAAAACAATAATTTTATTACTGGCAGAAACCTCATTTATGTCTTTAGTTAGGTACTAGGATCCAAGACAGAGGAACACCAAGAAAGAGATTGCCTTGTTTAAATGATATCTTCTTTATGTGAGGGCTAGGGACCTGCACAGTCCTGAAGCATGTACTCATGAATACTTTGGAAAAGTAGATTTCTTTACAGCTGTAAAGAATTCATTCTACACTACAGAAATGTTAAAGGATTTTTCCTGTCAGAATTTAGTGTTATATATTTAATTGGACACTTAGACGGTGCTGTAGCTTCTTATCAACACTTTGATGAGCCAATGTGAGAATCAATTATTCAGTATACATTACAAGTGCAAGTGTTTGGCTGCAATTCAATGGCATAAAATCTATGAATTTCTCAATACTTTCAGCATTTGCATAACATATTGTGACAACAGTAGATAGCAAAATCAGGAAAGAACCTCATTATATTCCATTTACAGCTGATGGAGTCGCTTGTTTTTTAAAGAATAAAAAGTACTTTAATTGTGAATTTCCCACAGTTGTAAAACATAACAAACATGCATTAATTGATTATGAAGCCACTGTTACAAATGTATTTTATTAGAGGTCAGGATAACTATCATGGAAGTAAGGGTGAATGGGCATTCTCAGCTACAGAATGACCAACAGTCTATATTAATCATTTTAAAGTGTCTGTAAATTTTCAAAATTAGTCAGCAAATTTAGTGAAATCATACTAGTGATGAGTGATTGTGTCAACTATCGTTATAGGATCGATAGTCAATATCGACAATTATCATGCCGATATCCGATAGCCGACAATAGATAAGCGCCGATGACCATTAAAGTCTATGAGAGAGGAACAACAGCTTCATTCTTACACCCAAACAGGGGAGGAGAAGCTTGAATTAACATCCACAACAGTAAAATGGATATGTGCTACATCTTAGGCAAGACAATTAGGCAACAAGAGTCACAGAAAATAAATTCACAGACTATTCTCTATACCTGTCCTTTACAATAGAATATCCCTCAAACCTGCATGGCACACAGATTAAAAAGAGCCGGAAGAAAGTAGTCTTTTAACCACCATTTTAGTTGAACTGGATATTGACTAGGCCTGTCCTGGACCGCAGCATGACCCTTAAACCTGTCTGACCCACAGATTAGGTATGGAAGAGTTTTTGACAGTCTCTTATTGAAAGACGGCAAATCAAAGCTATTCTTAAATCCCTCTAATTTCAAACAGCCAACTAGGATTAGAAACAGAATTGTTTCTATCAAATATCTGTGAAATGCGGTCTGGTGGAAGAACTGTTACACCAAATCAACAGTGTTCTTCCTTTAGTCCCTGAGATTTACAACTGCCCAGTAGGACAAGCAGTTGATAAGTTTCAACAAACTAATGCACGATTAGCGCCAAACTGAGACGCACTGAGTAAAATAGAAGTATTAAAAAGTTATATGGATTACATATGGCGGTTTTGCCACCACTGACAACAGGCGGCAGTTACTATGAAATAATGTGTAAAACAATTTGCGTACAAGTGCACAATTAGCGCCAAACTGAGATGCACTGAGTGAAATAGAAGTGTTGAACAGTTGTATGGATTAATATGGCGGCCTGCGCACCACTGACAACATGCGTAATTTACTATAAAATATGTATAAAACAATAAGCCTTCAACAGAGCACTATCCGCCAAACAGACCCAAGGACTGCAATAAGAGTATTTAATTGTTATATGGATTAATATGGCGGCCTTCGCACCACTGACAACTGGCGTAATTTTCTAGAAAATATGTATAACACAATATGCGTACAACTGAGCTCTTTGCGGCAAACAGATGCACGGACTGCAATAAGTGTACTTAAATGTTTTATGGATTAATATGGCGGCCTTCACACCACTGACAACAGGCGCAATTTACTATAAAATATGTATAACACAATTTGCGTACAACTGAGCTCTTTGCAGCAAACAGATACACGGACTGCAATAAGAGTAATTCAAATGTTATATGGATTAATATGGCGGCCTTCGCACCACTGACAACAGGTGTGACTCTGAATGACTCTGAAATATCCCAACACTATGCCCAATGAACTAATGTCAAAGTTTTTTCAAAATTTTTCCCAGATGTTTTTTGTTAAAATACATTGTCAGTGTAATGACAAGTGCTTGGTGTGGATCTTTTGGGCCACCTCAAGTATAGATGGTAGGCTACTCACGGTGACAGCTGAAGTGCAGGACAAGGACATTGGGTGCTGGCAGAGATGACGGGTCGTAGGCCAGTGTAGCCATAGGCAGATGACAAAGTCCTAAGCAAGATAGCAGGCAGGTACAAATGGGCAAACGGCAGGGAACAGCAAAACGGAGGTACAGGAACAGCAACCTTGTCACAACGGGGTTAACTGAAGACTGGAAACTGGTCCCATGCAGATAGCTTTCAGGCAAGATGGCAGGATACAGCAGAAACCAGAATACCAGTATCAGACTGACAGTATGGCAGGTAACAGCAGACTAAACAAGCTGACAAGCTAAATATATATAGGAGGCAGACAGGAGTAATGGCAAGAACAGTAACAAGAGGTCAGGAGCTCATGTGGACAATCATGAACTGACCAGGAACAGAGGCAGGAAGTTCCTTAAATCACAGGAGGTTGTAGGTCATTGGAAAGTTAATTGGGACACTGTCCTTTTAAATACAGACCAGTAAGCATGTGCCCGCCCTAAGGAGAGTGTGCAGACCCAGGCAGGAACATAAGCGCGGACAGGTGAGTAGCAGCAATGACAAGGAACACAGCAACAGGTATAGGAACCGAGGACACAAACAAGCAAACAGACACGTTCGTAGTCTACAGCAGCGGCCGCAGTGTGAATGGAGATAGGACAGAAGCAGGGAGCCAACTAGAAGTCGCAACTTATTTTGTTCCCACAAATAACTTTGTAACATAAAATGAACAAATAAAAAACATGCTAACTGAGTGTGTTACCCCAAATATGACGATAACCTATCAAGGAACTATAGGGGTTCACTAACCTGTAGTAATTGTGTACTTCCCAGGAGGCACATCAGGTCGTCAGAAATCAGTAGTCAGCATCTGTTTGTGAGTACTAGCTTACACACTAGTGTTCGCTGGAAATAAATCTATTAACTAAAGTTTCACTGTAGTGAAGATTTTAGATCCATTAAGCTTATAGGATCAAAATTCTGACAGAATAATAAAGCGCTGACTTGTTCTGGAGTAAAAAAAATCCCATTTATCAAAATAAACATGATTTTTTTTTACTCTGGAAAAAGTCAGCGCTTTATTATTCTGTGAGAATTTTGATCCCATAAGCTTTATTGAATCTAAAATCTTCACTACGGTGAAACTGTAGTCAACAGACAAATAATTTTGTGAATTAAATGAATGAAAACACATCTCAGACAATTTTAGGATAAACTTAGACATTAAAACAAACATATGTCAGGCACGTTGTGTAGGGACCTTTTTAAGGTCATTTTAGTAGGGTCGCCTTCTTTGGACCAGTAGCTCCGCAGAGTAATTCTGTAGGCATAGTATATAATTCAGTTTTGCTATTACACAGTGTCTTGAGAACACAGATAGACACACCTGTGAACACCTTTGAATATTGAAACTGAATCAAATTGAGTTAGGGGACTCTAAATGGTCAACTTACTGCACTTTACCCCAAGGATTCATGATATTTTGCTATCCTGGTTTTAAGTCGGTCAAATGTTTTTTTAATTACATAGTATTAAAAAGGTGCTATTCTTTGCAGTGATTGATGTATATTCATTGATACATGTTATTGATGTTGTTATATACACCTCAATAACACAATGCAAGAAAGCAGTTTCCATTTTTGTCTTTTTTTTTATTCCTATCAAAAAATGCACATGTATAAGTAAAAATATAAACACCATAAAACCCCTTTAATTTCACTTATGTACCAATATCCATCAAGGGAGAAGAACTAGAGAAAAAAAGACATTTGAGGTAAAACCTGAATTTGAAAGAGGACACTTTTAAACCTGTCCTTCACTGACATCTTTTGAAGTATCACATACATAAACTGAAAGTTGGGCAAACTAGCAAATTTCAATGGATCCAGATAAGTATCTTATGTGCAGGAGGTGGTGCCAATTGCCTCCCATTAGATGTCTTTCAGGATTGGACACAGAGATTCAATCCTTCTTTTCCCAATGTTCCCAACATATATAAACTGCCAACAGAAGTGTTCAGCATTGGCTCATGCACCTTTTCCAATTGAGAACACCTGCATATCAGGCAAAACTGAGCATGCTGTTGAGAATGGGGGAAATAATTGTTAGTCAAATGGGTGTTAGACCAATAGACACTTGATTACAAAAATTCAACCTGGCAGAGCTATTATAATACCAAACCAACAATTAATGTAAATGAAAGGTCCCGCTAGAGAATTAATCACCCCCAAAAATGACTTTTTTAAAAATCTAACTTTTAATCCGTTTTCTTAAAATTTGTCTTATACATTTTACTTAATGCACATCCAACTATAGGAGTCACAACCAATACAAAAAAATATATATTTTTAAACACATTATTAGAAAAAACTAATGGTATATCAACTTGATTGAGAAAATACTATCAGGATGTCTTATAACATTTAAATTTACAGTGCCATAAAGAATGGGGCATATTAATATAAATAAAAAAAACATAACTCTCTTTATCTTGTGCTATCAAATTATTTTACTCATCACTCTTTCTGTTCTTTTTGTTGATTAATGTTTCTTAATATGGTCCAGAGGTGTAGCTTTTTCATGGAGATTTGGGTTTCTACTGTTGAAGCCTAGCCCTAGTCTTCCCTATCAGTTCCCTTAGCGGGGTAACTTCCCCAAAAAGGGCGATTCTGCAATGCTATCTTCTGCTACCCTGCTACATCCTAGAGTTGTCCCTATATTTTACATGATAAACAGGGATAACTCTAGTATCCAAGAAAAGAATATATGATGCCCAAATGCCCAGACACATTTTATCCTATGGAGGGACTCTTCAGTGGGCTAATTCCATCTATGTTTTCTTCACAAGTATGCCTGACAGAGATGGTGTCCTGTTCAGCACTAAATCCGTTGCGCTCTTGGAGTTAAGTGTTCTATAAAGTCCCATCTTAAAATACTAATCTTTCAATTAGTATTGGTGGATTAGTAACCTTTATACAAGACAATTCGGTAGCTAACTAGTTAAGTCGTCGGTTCCCCACACCTGCTGTCGGAGTTCCTCATGCTCCCTTCACATTGTATGCTTGTAAGAACCAAAGCAGGGTAAAACAACTTTCTCCAATTTATTAACAGACTTCATCATATTCAATGAATAGCATAACATGCACAATCATATGCTACTTGCATGTCCATAGGATAATAGTCCGTGGTGACCGACATGAGAAAATCAATCAATGATTCTCCTGTGCTATCCTCCTTGTTGGATTCATATCGAGGAGAGACGCGGACAGTCGAGCAGGTGCACCCAACGTGCAGAGTTTCAGGGTCAACACCCCTTTCTCAAGTACGTCATACTGGGTGTGTTATTACCTTATATATGCAAACATTCATAGAACTACTTAGTTAAATCTACTGAACATTATCACTAACTTATACTTCTACCTAATCTTTATTGAAAATACATAATTTACAGAAAAACTCTAAGGTTAAAATTCTCATTCAAACCATTCACCGCTAGTGTATTCATATCATATATCCACGCCGCTTCACGCTGCAGTAATCGTTTCTCTAAATTTTCCCCTTCTTTATGTTTAACCTGCTCTAATACACACCATTTGAGCTCAGCTACATTGTGTTTGAAATCACGGAAGTGGCGTGCCACTGTACTTTCCCCAAATTTCTTGTAAACATCAGTCTCTACATCTCATTGACTTTGTTTCCTTATGTTTATCCTAATGTTGGAATGGTGTTTGTTTAATCTTAATTTAATGCTCCATGCAATCTGGCCAACATAGCCAACCCGCAGGGCCAATTTAAAAGATAAATAACTGCTTTGGTATCGCAGGTGTAAAATCCGCGTACAAACATTTTTTTGCCTTTAGTTGGATGGGTAATAAAGGGGCCTCTAATGATGGAATTGCAATGTTGGCAATTTAAACATGGATTCGTCCCTTTCCGGTTAGAAACTGGGAAGGGCTGTTTAGTAGTTTCAGATTTTAAAATTGCTGAAGTAATTTTGTTCCCTATAGTTCGTCCTTTCCTGTATACGAAGTACGGGATATCCTTAAACAGTCTCCCATATTTCTCATCACTGGCCAAAACATGCCAGTGTTTTTTAATGCTTTGTTTAATCAATGCACTATGGATGTCATATGTGCTAACGTACAACAATCAATTACTCTGTTTTTCTTCTCTCTTTCCATACAATAGATCCCTTCTTTTTCTAGTTCTAAACTCATTACCCATTTCTTCTAACTCTTGTCTGACATATCTTCTTGAGACAAATTTGTCAATCAATTACATTTTTTATTCATCATATAGTTGGTCAGTTGAGCAAATCCATCTTGCTCAAACAAATTGACGAAAGGGAATCCCTCTGAACACCTGTGGTGCATATTGGCTTTTTCGATGTAGTACATAATTCCTATCAATGGCTTTAGTATATATTGCAGTACTGATTCCATCCGTTGTTTTTTTAATTTCTACATCATACAATATCTTGATATGAATGTTGTTCAAATAGTGTACAAAATTGTCAAACTCTTCTTTGGCCCCTTTCCATACAACAAAAACATCGTCCACATATCTGTACCACATGTTGACGTTAATGTACAGTGGACTAAAAAATACAAAAAGTTTCTCAAATGATGGCATGAATACATTTGCATAACTCAGAGTTACAGGAGTCCCGATCAAAGTCCCCTGTAGCTGGAGGTACACCTTCTCTCCGTATCTGAAATAATTCTTTGTGAGAACAATATCAAGAAGTGTCATTATAAAGCCTATTTGTGAATTAGAAAGCATCGGATCTTCACACAAGGCTTACCTGGCTGCCTGCATTTCTTCATCGTATGGGATATTTGTGAACAGCGACTTAATATCCAAAGTGGAGACCCATAAGGGCTCTGCATTAGATATTGTTTCAACCGCTTTCAAAAATTGACCTGTATCGCTTAATGAGTGTTGGTGTCTTTTTACAGCCCTTTGTAGAAAGGTGTCCACAAAGGCTGCCAGAAGTTCTAACAAGGAACCTATTCCTGACACTATGGGACGATCCGGTGGGTTCTCGATGGATTTGTGGTCCTTTGGAACCAGATATAATATCGGGGTCCGAGGGTACTGGCAATAAAGTAATGCCTTCAATTTTGTATCAATTAACCCATTATATACTGCCTCGTCTAATAGATCTTCAATAACCCTGGTAAACTGTTGTGTGGGATCACTATCCAGCTCCTAATAGACCTGAGTATTGCTTAACTGTGTAATGGCCTCTTGTATGTACTGAGTTCTATTCTGCACCACAGTGGCTCCCCCTTTATCAGCCTTTTTTATAACTATGGTAGGTAAGATCTGTATTTAATTGTTTAAGGGCCCCGCTTTCTTGTTTTGTAAGATTATCGTTAGTCTGAGCTTCATATTTATCCCATTGCTGTGTTACCTCAGACGTTACAAGGCGTCTAAACACGTCAAGCGATGGTGAATTAATTGTTCTGAAGTACTACTGCCCTTGTTAATCTTTTTTCGTTCTCTTCTTTCATAAAGCATTTTTGACCGGTCTTCGGCCCAAGAGTAAACTCTGTTATGAAGATAGTCTCTGCTATCATGTTCAAATTTTTTTATTTTATTTTGTAGCAGTTGTATCTTTAATTTTTCTGACATACTTTGAACATCTTGTTGAGTCTGATTGCATTTGTCTATGGTAGTTGATGTTAGGGATGGCCAGGGACACACACAAGACATGGACAAGTGGGGCCCTGACACTGATCCCACCCTCTGTCCCTGCCTTTTGTGGAACCCGACTCCTTAACAGGCCGGCCCCAACCAGAAGACTCAAGGCTACACTGAGCGGAGTGCACAGACAGACAAACAAACAAAGAACACAAAAGCCGTAGTCGGACGGTCCGAGTCAGTAACAGGGCAGGCAGCGCGGTACAAAGTCGTGAGGCAAAGGGAGAAACCAGAAACAAAGCAGAGATCAGTAGCACAGAGAAAGGACAATAGGACAGGCTAACTATAAAGGCAAGCAGTATAGCAGGCATTGAGAAGAGGAAGCAGTGGCTATATATAGGAAAAGGGTGGAAGTAGAGGAGCTAGAATAGGTGGAAGAACCTGTCAATCCAGAGAGCTGATTAACCCCTATAAGTGCTGGAGGATTTCTGGTCAAGGCGTCGACCAGAAATCAATCAAGATACAAGGCTACAGGGAAGTGTTCACACAAAGGAGGCAAAGCCGCAGTTATGAACGCCGCGGCCGTGGCCAGCGACCAGGGCCAAATGGCACGGACGTGACAGTACCCCCTTTCTATGAGGGGCCACTGGACCCTCCTTAGATCCCCCTGGCTTGAATGGGTTGGCTCGGTGAAATTTTGTCACCAGTCCGGGGGCATGCAAGTCCCTAGACGCCACCCATACCCGTTCCTCTGCACCTTCCAGTGCACCAGGTATTGGAGGGCATTCTGAACCCTGCGAGAGTCGATAATACGCTCCATTTCATATTCTAATTCCCCTTGTATGATCACAGGATGAGGAGGAGGGCGACCAACCACAGCAGGGATGTACTTTTTTAGGAGAGATTTGTGGAATACCGGATGGATACGGAGTGAACTTGGAAGGTGGAGTCTGAAAGATACCGGGTTAATAATTTCAGTGATAATGAACGGACCGATAAACCGGGGAGCGAACTTAGTAGACGGCACCCGAAGACGGAGATTTTTAGTCGAGAGCCACACCTTGTCGCTGACTACATATTCAGGTCCGGGTCGGTGTTTTTTATTAGCGTAATTGATTTGCTGAGCTTGGGCTTTTTCTAGAGTCTTACAACTCCTAGGCCAGACTGTGCACAGTCGCTTAACGGCGGATTTGACACTGGGGAATTTAGATTCGCAACCTGTAGCGGCGGAATATCTGGGGTGAAACCCGTAATTACAGTAAAAAGGGGAGAGTTTGGTCGAGGAATTCACATGATTGTTAAGGGTGAACTCCGTCATGGGCAAAAATTCATTCCACCTCTCCTGGCATTCCGAAACGTAGCATCTGAGGTATTGTTCTAGCGACTGGTTAAGTCTCTCAGTTTGCCCATTAGTCTTGGGATTGAAGGCAGATGAGAAGGACAGAGAGATGCCCAATTTACCACAGAATGCTCTCCAGAACCTCTGTCAGATACAATATTGGAGGGAATACCATGGAGTCTAAGTATATGACGGACAAATAAATCAGCGAGGAGTTTGGCTGAAGGCAATTTCTTCAAAGCAATGAGATGACACATTTTAGAGAATCGGTCCACCACCACCCAAATCATCGACCTACCCTTGAAGGGGGGAAGATCGGTGATGAAATCCATTGAGATGTGAGACCAGGGCCTCTTGCGCAATGGGAGGGGGTGCAATAATCCCCCGGGGAGGCGTCGGGGTACCTTTGCCCTGGCACAGGTCTCACAAGCAGTAACAAATTCTTTCACATCACGCTGCCATGAAGGCCACCAATAGGTACGGGATAGAAGTTATCCGATGCCCGCGATGCCCGGATGCCCAGACAGAACTGAGGAGTGAACCTCCTCCAGAATTTTCAAACGAAGGTGACATGGAACAAAAAGTTTACTGGGGGGTAGTCCGGGTGGGACCGAGCCTTGAGAGTTCGCAATAGCAGAAACTAAATCTGTAGTAAGGGTAGCCACGACTACTCCCGGAGCAAGGATATTCCCCGGTTCCTCCTCTGAGAGGTCACTCATACCAAAATTTTGAGACAAGGCGTCGGCCTTAACATTCTTAGCCCCTGGACGGTAGGTTACTACAAAGTTGAACCTAGTAAAGAACAAGGCCCATCGCGCTTGACGAGGATTCAATCGCTTAGCATTGTCAAGATATACAAGATTTTTATGATCAGTAAGAACAGTTACTCTATGTCTAGCCCCCTCCAGAAGGTGCCTCCACTCTTCGAAAGCCCATTTAATGGCTAGCAATTCCCTGTTACCAATATCATAGTTAATCTCAGCGGTAGAGAAGTTGCTGGAGAAGAAGGCGATGGGTCTGAGGTTGGTATAAGGTTCAGTCCCCTGAGACAGGACGGCCCCTACACCTGTTTCGGATGCATCTACCTCCACAACAAAGGGTTGTTCTGGGTCCGGGTGGACCAAGACAGGTGCGGACAAAAAACATTTTTTCAGAATAACAAATGCTTGCTCGGCTACTGGTGCCCAGGAGGTGAGGTCACTCCCTTTCTTAGTAAGGTCAGTAAGGGGTTTAACAATCAGGGAAAAATTCGTAATAAATTTGCGATAATAGTTAGCAAAACCTAAAAAACTTTGGATCTCTTTTAAGGTGGTAGGCCGTACCCACTCAGTGATGGCAGAAACCTTTTGTGAATCCATACTTATAGAACTGGGACTCAGTATGTACCCCAGGAACCCTATCTCCTGGACTCCGAACAAACATTTAGACAATTTGGCGCATAGTTGATTCTGACGTAACCTGGAGAGGACCTCCCTGACATGATCTCGATGGGTATCGTAATTCGGGGAAAATATGAGGATGTCATCTAGGTACACAATTACGAAATGACCCAGAAGGTCCCTGAAAATGTCATTAATAGTGTGGAGCAATTATAATCGACAAAGTTGAAATCGGCACGGTACGTTGATCGGATTTTTTAGATCACGCGATAATTTAGGTTAAAACCTGTGCATACTCTATTAATATCGCACCATTTTCGGCGCTTCCTGTCATTTTGGCGGCCAGCAAATCAGCTTACAGAATAGAGCAGGGTGAGATATGTGTGCGACGTCATGACTGGGATGTGTATGGTTGCGATTGGCTGGAAAAATCACATGACCTCATTTTACATAGAACAGCCCTTCCTGTTCATGATCAGTGTGTGTCAGCGTCTCATAGCAGTAGGGCGTGCGCTCTGCCTCTGTCCAAACAGCTCAGCAAACAGCTCAGCGAAATTATTCTATTTTTAAGGAGCATCTACCGCTGTAAAGTCACGGGGAGAGCGCGGGGGGGGGGAGCCCGCGGGCGAACACAGACAAGCTCTATAAAGGATACTGGATATTGTACAGCCAAAACTTTGTTTAGACATTGCATTGCCTTATATTAGGATACAGATCTTTTCTAGTAACTGCAGGTCTATTTGTTAGGTGCAAAACTCCACTTTTATTATCAGTATACATTTCAGATAGGTGTTCTTTTTCAATTTTGCCCAGTCCAGCTTTGTTGATATAGCCATCTTGCAGTTAAATTTGAATCCAGCAATTTTGTAGTCACCACAGGTTGATAGGTGCCAAAAAATACCTTTTATTATCCTGTATACATTTCAGATACGTGTTTTTTTCACTTTGGCGCAGGCCAGCTTTGTTGATAGAGCCACCTTGCAGTTAAATTTGAATCCAGCAACTTTGTAGTCACCACAGGTGTACTGATAGGTGCCAAAAATACCTTTTATTATCCCGTATACATTTCAGATACGTGTTTTTTTTCACTTTTGGTCAGTCAAGCTTTGTTGATAGAGCTACTTTGCAGTTAAATTTGAATACAGCAATTTTGTAGTCACCACAGGTGAATTGATAGGTGCCAAAAATACCGTTTATTATCCGTATACATTTCAGACAGGTGTTTTTTTCACTTTTGGTCAGTCAAGCTTTGTTGATAGAGCTACTTTGCAGTTAAATTTGAATACAGCAATTTTGTAGTCACTACAGGTGAATTGATAGGTGCCAAAAATACCGTTTATTATCCGTATACATTTCAGACAGGTGTTTTTTCACTTTTGGTCAGTCAAGCTTTGTTGATAGAGGTACCTAGCACTTAAATTTCAATCCAGCAATTTTGTTTTGATTTGAGGGATTTGAGAATAGCTGTGATTTGCCGTCTTTTAATAAGAGACTTTCCAAAACTCTTCCATACCTTCTCAAATTTTTATCTTTCTGAACATGGAGCGAAATTCAGGTGGTAAGCGAGCAAAGAGGGGGGTAGGACATGGAGGTAGAGGTATGAGAGAAGGTGCTCCTTCCAGTGCTGGCGACAACACGCATGCCAGCGGATCGTCAGTTGCAGGACCATCAGGCCTGTCATCGCTGGGTCAGGGCCCTGTGAATCTCAGTAACGAACAGTGTCGCCAATCTGTTCTTCAGTGGTTAATGCAACCTGCATCCAGCAGTCTTACCTCCTCGTCCTCCCAGTCCAGACTCCTTTTTTCCGGCACTTTTTAATCTGTGGGTCAGACAGGTTTAATGGTCATACTGTGGTCCAGAACAGGTATAGTCAATGTCCAATTCAACTAAAATGGTGGTTTAAAGACTTCTTTTTCCGGCACTTTTTAATCTGTGGGTCAGACAGGTTTAATGGTAATGCTGCGGTCCAGGACAGGTATAGTCAATGTCCAGTTCAACTAAAATGGTGGTTCAAAGACTCCTTTTTCCGGCACTTTTTAATCTGTGGGTCAGACAGGTTTAATGGCCATACTGTGGTACAGAACAGGCATAGTCTATGTCGAGTGAAACTAAAATGGTGGTTGAAAGACTCCTTTTTCCGGCACTTTTTAAATCTGGGTGTCATGCAGGTTTGGGGCTCATGCTGTGGCCCAGGACAGGGACAGTCTATGTCCAGTGAAACTAAAATGGTGGTTGAAAGACTCCTTTTTCCGGCACTTTTTAAATCTGGGGGTCATGCAGGTTTGGGGCTCATGCTGTGGCCCAGGACATGGACAGTCTATGTCCAGTTCAACTAAAATGGTGGTTGAAAGACTCCTTTTTGCGGCACTTTTTAAATCTGGGGGTCATGCAGATTTGAGGGTCATGCTGCGGTACAGGACATGTATAGTCAATGTACAGTTCAAATAAAAATGGTGGTTCACAGACTCCTTTTTCTGGCACTTTTTAATCTTTGGGTCAAATAGGTTTAAGGGTCATGCTGCGTTCCAGGACTGGGATAGTCAATGTCCAGTTCAAGTAAAATGATGGTTCAAATCATACTGCCTTCTGGCACTTTTTAATTTGTGGGTCATGCAGGTTTAAGGGTCATGCTGTGGTACAAGACAGGGATCGTGAATGGTGTGTGACTTTTGTTCTGTGGCTTTTATAACCTAAGTGTGGTGCCTAAGATGTAGCACGGAATCAATTGGACTGTTGTGGATGTTAATTCCAGCTTCTCCAGCCCTGTTTGGGTGTAATAATGAAGGTGTTGTTCCTCTCCCATAGACTTTAATAGTCATCGGCGATAATCTATTATCGACTATCTGATATCTTATTGATAATTGTCGATATCGACTATCGACCCGATGACGAAAGTCAACGTAATCGCTCATCATTAGTCATTAACAAATCGTTGGAAGACGGCAGGTGCATTACAAAGACCGAAAGGCATGACTAAGTATTCGAAATGCACCTCAGGGGTATTAAAGGCCGTTTTCCATTCGTCCCCTTCTCTGATTTGAATCAGGTTGTACGCCCCCCGAAGGTCGACTTTGGAAAACTTTTGGGCGCCCACAACCTGATTAAGAAGATCCGGGATCAGGGGAAGTGGATGCTGGTCTTTTATTGTTATCTTATTGAGCTCCCTATAGTCAATACAAGGACGGAGGCCTCCATCTTTTTTCTCGACAAAGAAAAACCCGGGTCCTACCGGCGAGATAGACGGTCGTATGTGACCCTTTTCCAGGCTCTCCTTAATATATTGACGCATAGATTCTCGTTCCGGGGTGGATAAGTTAAAAATACGACCCCTAGGCAACTTTGCCCCCGGAACAAGATCTATAGCACAGTCATAAGGCCGATGCGGCGGCAGAGTGTCCGCAACGGTCTCATCAAAGACGTCTTTGAAATCAGAGACAAAATCGGGAATGGAATGGTTTGGAATGGAATCGTTTATAGAGCATACCAAAGACTGTACAGTTTTCAAATGACCACCACATGAGTTCCCCCATTTTATCAACTCAGCAGTCCTCCAGTCAAACACCGGATTATGAAGGCGTAACCAGGGTAACCCTAGATTAATGTCCATGGTAAGTCCCTCCATGACAAAGAAAGACAGTTGTTCAAAATGCAAACATCCAACATTCAGGGTTATTTTGGCAGTTTGGTATTTTATCCTTCCATCCATTAGGGGGGGTAGAATCTGCGCCTGAAACCAAAAAAGGGAGAACATAGTGGAATTAGTTCTAACCCTAAGGCTTTAGCCACCGCCATGCTAATAAAATTAACTGCAGCCCCCGAATCGATCAAGGCATGGCAAGCAAAACTCTTGACCCCGAAGATTAGGGTTACAGGCAAGGAAAGCTTGTTATCCAAGTTAGGGGGTACCTGTACGCCTGAGTTATCCTTTCTGATGTTCTTCAGGCGTTTGTTGCTTTCGCGTGGAGACTTAAGCCTGGTGGTTGGGCAGCTCCTCAGGACATGAACGGACTCTCCACAGTAGAAACACAACAAATTTTCCATCCGGTGTTCCCTTCTGATAGTTGCCGACGTGGAGCCCAATACCATAGGTTCCTCTCCTGAACTCCAAGCGGGAGATGGCGTAAGTAGTGGAGGAGAAGTAGCAGAACCAGTAGAGAAATGTTGGACAGGAGAGTCAGCCCTGAACTGCCCAGTGGACTCCCCAATCTTTTCCCTGCATCTCTCCCTCAACCTCCGGTCAATAGATATAGCCAAAGTCATAAAGTCCCCTAAAGTCTCTGGAATAGGATGGCTGACCATAGCATCCTTCAGTGCCTAGGACAGCCCTTGTCTAAAGAGGGTTTTGAGGGGTTGGTCAGGCCACCCAATTACTGAACTCCATTGGCAGAACTCAGAGCAATAATCCTCAGCCGAGCGGCGACCCTGCTGGATGGACAGGAGATGGGTTTCAGCTAAAGCTGCCCGGTTGGGGTCATCATAAATCTGTCCCAGTGCTAGAAAAAATTTGTCCACCGATCGCCATTCCGGGGCCTCGGGGGGTATGCCTAGTGCCCACACCTGCGGTGGCCCCTGGAGGAGTGACACCGCCATGGCGACTTTTTCAGCTTCTGAGGAAAAATGGGAAAACCGAAAAAACAGGCGGCAAGATTCCCTGAAGGTCCTAAATTTTTTTAGGGTTACCGTCGAAGCAGTCAGGAAACCATGTGTTAGGTTTGTGCTGCAAGTATTGTCCCAGAGGCCCAGGAGCAAGTGTGGGTACTGATGGGACGACTGTATCAGGGGCTGGGGTAGACATAGCGTCCAGACGAAGCGAGATCTGGGACATAAGACCCGCCATGCCCTGAAATTGGGTTGTTAATTCATCCAGGCGGTCAGAAACCGATAGATCGGTATTCATCCTGAACCGCCGGGGAATTTGTTTGGAATACGGGCCTGCTATAATGTTAGGGATGGTCAGGGACGCACACAAGACACGGACAAGTGGGGCCCTGACACTGATCCCAGCCTCTGTCCCTGCCTTTTGGGGAACCCGACTCCTTAACAGGCCGGCCCCAACCAGAAGACTCAAGGCTACACTGAGCAGAGTGCACAGACAGAGACAAACAAACAAAGAACACAAAAGCCGTAGTCGGACGGTCCGAGTCAGTAACAGGGCAGGCAGCGCGGTACAAAGTCGTGAGGCAAAGGGAGAAACCAGAAACAAAGCAGAGATCAGTAGCACAGAGAAATGACAATAGGACAGGCTAACTATAAAGGCAAGCAGTATAGCAGGAGAAGAGGAAGCAGTGGCTATATATAGGAAAAGGATGGAAGTAGAGGAGCTAGGATAGGTGGAAGAACCTGTCAATCCAGAGAGCTGATTAACCCCTATGAGTGCTGGAGGATTTCTGGTCAAGGCGTCGACCAGAAATCAATCAAGATACAAGGCTACAGGGAAGTGTTCACACAAAGGAGGCAAAGCCGCAGTTATGATCGCCGCGGCCATGGCCGTCGACCAGGGCCAAATGGCACGGACGTGACAGTTGATTTCTTAAACTCCTCATCCAGTGATTTAATTTCTTTCCTTATATTTTCAATATTTTGTTGTAGATGTTGTACTGTTAGGTACATGAGCTCCATTGAATAATAGTTGCTAATCGCATACCATTTTTCTCTGTATCCTATATGCTCCTGCAAGAGGATAGGTTGTAATGGACTTCTGAGTCCTCTTGGAATTCGCTCAACCCTAATGTATTCCACCAATGTAGAAGCATTTTTAGTTGTTCTAACTTTTTAGACAGGTTAACAGTCACATCTTTTTTTACTTGTAGCTACAAGTTACACAAATGTATTCACTGCATCATTTGAGAAACTTTTTGTATTTTCTAGTCCACTGTACATTAATGTCAACATGTGGTACATATATGTGGATGATGTTTTTGTTGTATGGAAAGGGGCCAAAGAAGAGTTTGACACTTTTGTACACTATTTGAACAACATTCATCCACTTATACAATTTACAGCTAACATCAGCAAGGACATCATTACAATATCTTGATGTAGAAATAAAAAAAACAAGGGAAGGAATCAGTACTGCATTATATACTAAAGCTATTGATAGGAATTATTATTTACTACATCCGAAAAGCCAACATGCACCACAGGTTGTTTCAGAGGGATTCCCTTTGTCAATTTGTTCGAGCAAGATGGATTTGCTCAACTAACCAACTATATGATGAACAAAAATTTTAATTGATTGACAATTTGGCTCAAGAGAATATACCAGACAAGAGTTAGAAAAAATGACTATTGAGGTTAGAACTAGAAAAAGAAGGGATCAATTGTATGGAAAGAGAGAAGAAAAACAGAGTAATTCGATTGCTGTACGTTAGCATATATGACATCCATAGTCGGCAATGGAATTAAACAAAGCATTAACAAACACTGGCATGTTTTTGGACCAGTGATGAAAATATGAGAGATAATTAAGGAAATCCCATACTTCATATACAGGAAAGTAACAAACTATAAGAGAGCAAAAATACTTTTCAGCATTTAAAAAAAATTGTCTGAAACTACTAAACTGTCTTTACCAGCCCTATATTATAACCAACCAAACCTAAAAATGTTGTACGCGGTTTTACCCCTGCATATTAGAGAAGGGCGAATTTCTCGAAAATCCGATTCGGTCACTCACGCCGAATTTATCCGACAAAAAAAAATTATCGGTCCGAATTACTTCAGCACAGAATCGCATTAAAAAGCGCAGCTATTCCAGGGCTGCCACATACCTGCAGGTGCTGTAAACGTTGTGCCATGCTTAAATAATGCAGAGGTGATCTTGTTTGTATCTTCAATTACAATGTTGTGTTTTAGTATGCAACACTCACATGACTGCCGCCGCTCATAGAATCTCTTCACTATAAAATATCCCTGGGCACTTAAGAGTGCGAAACTGACCAAAAAACTCGAGCAGGATGTAGCCCTGATAAGTCATGCCAGCGAAAGCTGGAAAAAAACAAGCTGAGAGCTTCAGGTGGCAACATTAGTTGACAGAGCTGTGGAGGTGACGGCGCAGCCACAGCTAGCATGAGTCAGGCAGTGCACAATTGAGACATTCTGATTGTGGCAAAACACGAGGACGCCACAGAGTGGCACATGACAGAGAGCAGTGGAGTGTCACGGCGTCAGCAGTATGAGTCAGCAGTGGCACAATTGACATCTGAGAGGCGGCAAAACAGTATTAGGCTACAGAGTGGCACAATCACACAGTGTGGAGGACAAGACAGCAGCAGCAAGAGATCAGGCATTGGCAAAATGACATCTGGAGGGCGCAAAACAGTAATTTAGGCCACAGAGAGGCACAATCCACACAGTGTGGTAGGCACGGCGGCAGCCTATGAGGTCAGGCAGTGCGACAATGACATTCTGAGTGCGGCAAAACATATTAGGCCCACAAGTGGCACAATCACACAGGTGTTGGAGGTTCACGGGACGGCAGCAGTATGACATCAGCAGTGGCCAATGACATTCTGGCGGAGGGCAAAACATTAATTATGTCCACATTAGTGGCACAATCACACATGTGATGGAGGTCACGACAGCAGCAGCATGAGAACAGGCAGAGGGCACAAATGACATCTGGTTATGTGACAAAACAGTATTAGCCACAGAGTGTGCCACAATCACACAGTGTGGAAGGGTCACGACAGCGCAGCATCATGAGATCAGCAAGTGGCACAATGACATACTGGAGGTGGGCAAAACAGGATGAAGCCACAGAATTGCAACGAATAGGACTGAGATCGGAGGCCACAGTGTGCAGCAGCATGAGGTCAGGACAGTGGCACAAGACACATGTGAGAAGGCATGGCAGGAGTCACAGCAGCAGCAAGAGGTCAGAGAGTGGCAACAATTGACATTCTGGAGGTGCAAGACAGGAGGAATCCAAAAGAGTGGCACAATGACAGAGAGCGGAGGTCACGGCGTTCAGCAGCATGAGGTCAGCAGGCACAATGACACAGTGGTGGAGGACATGGCCAGCAGCCAAGCAGTCACATGAGGTCAGACAGTGGACAATGACACAGTGTGGGATGTCACGGCAACAGCAACTGCAGCATAGCATGAGGACATAGAGTGGAACAATTGCAGAGTGTTGATGGTGTGGAGTCATCCAGTCCCTGGTAAGAGATGTGTTGTGTTAGGCAAAGGAGAAACTGTCCAGGCAGATGTGTGGCATCAGGCGGTTGGCGGCAACAGAAAAGTTGGCTGGAAACAGGTAGTTTGAACCCAACTGACGCCTAAGGGCATTGGTGTGTGGAAATCCTGGCCGATCCATGCCTGATTCATCTTGACAAAGGTCAGTCCGATCCACATTTCCCTATGGACAAGACGGGTTATCTCTGGGGTAACGATGGCCCCCGCTGCACTGAACACCCGCTCTGATGGCCACACTACTGCCGGGCAGGACAGCTTCTCCACTGCAAATCTCGGCACTGGATTTGCGGGCCACACATCAGGTTTTGGCTGCTCCAGAAGTTCCACGGAATCTTCTAACTGAGGTTGGCAGAGTGCAGTTCCAATGATAGGCCACAACCTGTTGGTTCAGGGACTGCTGCCAGGTCCGATGCTGCTGGCTGCCGTCGTCTGCCCTCCTCACTATGCGTGAGAAGGAAGTGCTGCACATCAGTGTACTCCAGACCAGGTTGAGCTACAGATGAGAGCTGTACTGCTCCACCCCCCCCCACCTTACCCCCGCTAGAGCCGCGGGAGTAGTACAGTGAGCCTGCGAGAACCCCCTGTGCATACCTGTCATGGAGGAGTGAGGACGATGCCGCACATGAGGCAGCGTCCAACGGAATTACGGAGGATTCTCCCCATAGAATTTGTTGAGTTTTGGTCTTCCCCTCAAGTAAGCAGGGAAAAAGGCTCCCATTTTGGACTCGTTCAGCGAGGGTCCAATAGGGTGGAAGTCAGACAGTCATATCCTCTGCCGGGATGGCTGACTATTCGGTGTGAGGCACTGTCACTAGCCAGGCAGAATAGCATGGAGCCTGCGGCCATCTGGCACAAGTGACCTCCGAGGGCTCCCTGCCTCCAGTTTCCACTGTATACTGGCCACCCCACGGCTGCTTTGGGGTATACTGCCTCATTCTTTCTCAATCTATCCAACCACCTCCTCCATGGCTGCTCCTGCTACCTCCTTCTTGTCACCCTGGGTAGAAAATCCACTCATTTCACCAGTACAATGCTTCTGCTCCAATTCCTCGCTCCTACCATTTCATCCCACACGGGACGCATGGGTCAACGAGATGTATCGCACTACGTCTCCATCCCCTGCCCAGACCAGTATTTTATCCGCAACTTTTCCAGGACATGAAGCAGTGAGGAAATGACGTGTATTATTCATCCCAGTAGTCCTGGCGACTGACAAATAACGTCGCCTCCTCGAATGGCCTCAACAAACGGCAGGTGCCTACGCATGAGCTGCCACTGGCTGACATCAAAGTTACACAGAGGAGTACTTCTCTGTCTGCTGAAATCATCAAAAACTCGTTTATGTTGGCCTTTCTCTGTTCATACAGTCGGTCCAACATGTGCAAGGCTGGAATTCCAGCGGGTTGGAAACATCGCCATATCAAGTGTGTTGGGGGAGCCGTTCTGCCGGCTGCAACTCAAGGAGGGTTGTTCCTTTCCTGCTGGCTTTGTATGAATGGATACAGTGCATGCACAGTTTCCTGCCATTTTCAGAAATGTTCTGAAGAATGTGGAAGACTTCAGAACCTTTTCACAACCAATTGAACACGTGCGCCATGCAGGCGCATGGGGGCGATCCGCTGCCGCGGGGGGTTGGGCAGGGCGGGCGGTTGGGATGGACACCAAGTTCCTCACCATTGTCCGTCACCAGGTTCCGATTTGCTAGTTGCGCGGGAAAGCCACACATCGATTTCTTTGCTGCTTGACGCGAGCAGTTCCTCCCCTGTGTGACTTCGGTCGCCGAGGCAAAGCAGGTGTAAACTGCTGACACCAGCTGTGCCCAACACATGTGGTTGATGGAGCAGTACTTGTGGAGGCTGAGATGGTTGTGGTGGTGGAGAGAGTAGGAGGGCGGACATTGGCGCAGGTGCAGCATTGACACGTGGAGGAGAAAGCGGCGTCCTCCTGTCCAAGTGTTTGGTGTGCCTGGGTCCTGCAAGCACATTCACTCCAGTGGGCCGTAAAGGGACGATGTACTGGCGCCTGACGTAGCTAAGCTCCAGAGACGTCCGCGTGCCATGCACCATGGAGCAAACAATTAGCGCAAGGACCTGACCGCACCTTTCCTGTTCTACATACTTTATTGAAGTTCTTGTACTGTCCCGCCTTTTGGAAAAGAAATTACGGCTTGGATCTCTCCAACTCTGCTACCGGCACAAGCCTTAGTTCGCTGAATGGTGCAGAGTCTACCATTTGGAATAGGAGGGACTGCAGTTACCAACAACTTGGACAGGAGCACGGATCAGCTGCTGCACCTTAGGATGGTTTGGACGCATAACTGTTGTCTCTTTGCTAATCGCTCTCGCTGAAGCGACTTGCTTGGCGCATGAGTAGCGAGGAGCAGGAGCATCTGGACCGGAGATGATGTCAAAGAGAAACAGCTCCCTTCTGCAGAGTGGTGGAGCCTTTAGACTGTGCTGCAATGGCCATGCGTGCACTGGGCGCTGCCTGCTTGCTGCTGTTCGCTGCGGCGGGCAGGATTGGGGGACCACCACATCTGAGCCATCGTTTCTCCCATGCCACCGGATGGTGACGGCTGCATGTGATGAGACGCAGGCCGTGGTGCCAACGTTAGCTCCTGGCCGACGGCTTCCACTTTCTGCCCACAGATTCTACATATACCCATATTCTGCTCCTCCGGTGTCTTACAAAAGAACTGCCACACCGCCGATATCGGATTTTAACCGCCACTTACGCAGTCCGCATTGAGTGACTATTATTAACTGCCGCCGCTCAACCTCGCTGAGTGTCCTCTGTGCCGCTACTTTCTTGGACCTTCTGCCGAAGCGGGTTTTGTTTACGCGCCGAGCCGCTTAGCTCCCGACCTCATACCTGCTGCAATACCCTCGCTGAACTCACGGCCACACACAACCCACTTGCTGGCTGCGCTTGCGCCTGACGCGCAAGCTGACGCCCCCTCTTACATCCTGACGATGATGAAGCCCTTGCCTCACCCGGCTCCCAATGCGTCGGCTTACAACATCAACTATTTTGGTGTTTTCATCCGTCACTGCTGTCCTCATCACCGGTCTTGGTATGCCGAGGCTGACCTCTCACAACATGACCTCCCATTCCACCTCTCCGACATCATACTTTGCCGCCTACTGCAAGAAGCAGGCGATATTGGCCCGCATTTCTTCGCTGCCCAGTAGCAGCAGACTGCCCATCCTCAAATTGTTCATCCTCGCTATATAGTGGCGCTGAGCTCAGACCACATAGTAGATCTCTTGCTGATGGTAACCGGATGGGACAGAGGCCGGCTGAGGACCAAGGTGAGGGCAGCTGACGGAGGGCCGCTGACCGGGCCATGCCAACTAATGGTTTGTGTCTGAGGTTATCCCACCGACTCTTGGCTGGGGTTGTCCAGATGGTCAACTGGTAGAAGGAGTGCCCTAGTCAACAGATCAAGAACCCTTGGGTTCTGAACAACACCACGGCCCCCTAGATGACAAGCGGCAGTTTGTGGCCTCACCGAGAACCCCTGCTGCGACTTCCCCTTGCTGTGCTGCGACCCTGGGCCTTTCCAGGAATGTTTGTAGCCACTGCCACTCTCAGGTCGCCCGGCCACCTGCCCCGCCCGCAGAGCCTTGCGACTTTCTAGTCTGACATACTGTTTGTTTCTAAAAATGTACAGACACTGTTTGATGATGATATCTGTATATGATAAAATATACACCCTGTTTTGACTCCCAATGAACCCAGGAACAAGCTTGGGTAACCCCTTGGATATAAATTGCACTCCACAAATGGCCAGGAAAATTTTACTTGTATGTGTCGTTTTAAAAACACTGTGTGTTTTACTTAAATTTAAAAGCACAAAACAAGGCTTTAATTAACATTCGGAAACATGAATTAGGCTACAGAAAATATGTATAATATTTTGGCATTGAAAAAGACGTTTTTATTTTTGTTCAGCACAACCAGCAAACAACGCTTTTAAAAAATTAACCCCTGGATGTAAATTTGTCGCATAGAATTGAGCCGCACAAAATAGTAGCTTTGTAGCGTGTTACAATTGTGTGTTATCTACGCCACACAACAAGAGATACAGTGTAATTAACCTTTGCTTGTGAATTAGGAAGCAGGAAAAAATGTATATTGTTTGTGCGTTGAAAAAAGCACGGTTTCGTTGGGGTCAGCACCAGCAAAACAAACGCTTAATTAACCCCTGGATTAAATTGCGGCATAGAATTGATTCAGCCAAAAATGAAGTGTATTGGTATTGTAAAAACGCTGTTTCTTTAATGAATATCAACATGAAACTTAAGTGCTTTAAGATCCCACTTGATTTGAAGGATATGCAGCTCAGTGTATGCACACTGGATTTCCAGATCCAATACCCCAAAAAATTAGAAATAGAACATTAAGAGAACTAGTCCCCTCTTAGACAAGCTGAAACAACCCCACAGAAATCGCTATATAAAAATCAATTCTCAGTAAGATCTATTCAGCCGCGGACAACCACCTTCCCTGTTGAGCACAGTGAGAGGGTGTGAGGTCGCCGGCGTCGTCCCGACTTAATATAGTTCGGTGACGGTCACAGAATCCGCCGGTCTCTGATTGGCTTCATCTCTGCACATGACATGCAGGGCTATGCCCTTTTCCTCCCAGAGTGCTTGCCCCATGTAGCTCCATGTGTGCTCCGGCAGCCATTTTATCATCAAAAGCACACTATCGTTCACGGACCCAAGTACTCCAAAGTTCGACTTCGTTCCGTACCGAAGTTTCCTGAAATTCTAAACGAATTCCACTTCGTTAGAATCAATTCGCCCATCTCTACCTGCAATACCAAAGCGGTTATTTATCTTTTAAAATGCCCCTGCGGGTTTGGCTATGTTGGCCAGACCACACGGAGCATTAAATTAAGATTAAACGAACACCGTTCCAACATTAGAAATACATACGGAAACAAAGTCAAGGAGATGTAGAGACGATATTTACAAGAAATTTGAGGAAGGGTTACAGTGGCACGCCACTTCCGTGATTTCAAACACAATGAGCTAAGCTCAATGGTGTGTATTATAGCAGGATTAAACATAAAGAAGGGAACATTTTGAGAAACGATTACTGCAGCTTGAAGCGGCGTGGATAAAGAATGAAAACACTAGCGTTGAAAGGTTTGAAATGAGAATTTTTTAACCTTAGAGTATTTTCTGTAAATTAATGTATTTTCAATAAAGATTAGGTAGAAGTATAAGTTAGTGATAATGTTCAGTAGATTTAACTAAGTAGTTCTATGAATGTTTACATATACAGTCATATGAAAAAGTTTGGGCACCCCTATTTATCTTAATCATTTTTAGTTCTAAATATTTGGGTGTTTACAACAGCCATTTCAATTTGATATATCTAATAACCTATGGACACAGTAATAATTCCAGATTTAAATGAGGGTTTATTGTACTAACACACAAAATGTGCAAATATGCATTAACCAAAATTTGACCGGTCAAAAGTAAAAGGGCATCCCCAACAGCAAAGTGACCTTCAATATTAGTAGATCCTCCTTTTGCAAAAATAACACAGCCTCTAGAGGTCGCATCCTGTAGCTTTTATAATCAGTTCCTGATCCTGGATGAAGGTATTTTGACCATTACTCCTCTTTTACAAAACAATTCAAGTCAGTTAATGTTTGTGGTGCCGAGCATGGACACCCGCTTCAAAGTAAAAAAATTCCCAACAGATGTTCAATGATATTAGTCTGGGGACTGGGTATGCCATTCCAGAACATTGTAATGTTCCTCGTCCCTGCATGAATGCCTGAGTAGATTTTGAGCTGTTTTGGGATTCATTGTCCTTGGCGAAATATCCATCCCCGGCGTAACTCAAATTCATCACTGATTCTGTACATGTATTCTGAAGAATCTTGCTTGATACTGAGTTGAAATCCATGTGACCCTCAACTTTAACAAGATTCCCCCGTGCCAGGCCAATTGGCCACACAAAGTCTCACCCCAAAGCATGATGGAACCCTCCACCAAATTTTACAGTGGGTAGCAAGTGTTTTTTTCTTGGAATGCGGTTTTTGGGAAGCCATGCATAACGCCTTTTTGTATGACCAAACAACTCAATATTTGGTTTCATCAGTCCACAGACCTTCTTCCAAAATGAAAAGCCTGGCTTGTCCCAAAATGTGCTTTTGTATACCTCAGACGACTCTGTTTTGAGAGGCGTGCTTTTCAGAAACGCCTTCTTCGCATCACTCTCGCCATACAGCTTCTCCTTGTGCAAGTGTGCTGTATTCGTTGACCGATGTACAGTGACTCCATCTGCACAAGATGATCTGCAGCTCTTTGGAGTGGTACCCCTGTGGATGTCCTTGACTGTTCCTCACGCATTCTTCTTCTCTTGCCTTTCTGATATTTATCTTTGGCCTGCCCACTTTCTGGGCTTTTAACAAGAACTGTACCCCTGTGGTCTTTTCATATCCTTACTATGTTCCTCACATGGAAACAAGACAGATTAAATTCTCTGAGACAACTTTTTGTATCCTTCCCCTGAACAAATATGTTGAACAAATCTATGTTTTTCAGATCATTTGAGAGTTTTTTTGAGGAGCCATGATGCCACACTCACAGGAGATCAAAATAGGAGAACAACTTGCAATTGGCCACGCTGTAAATACCTTTTTCTCATCATTGGATACACCTGCTAATGAAGTTCAAAGCACAAGTGAGGTTTAAAAAACATGTTTGCTTTCATAAAGTCAGTAAAAAGTAGTTAGGTAGAATTCAATCAATAAAATGATAAGTGTACCCACATTTTTACACCAGTCCAAAATTTGGTTTAAATGCATATTGCACATTTTATGTTAGTAACAATAACCTCATTTCAATCTGGAAATAATACTGTGTCCATCATTTTATTAGATATATCAAATTGAAATGGCTGTTGCAAACACCCAAATATTTAGAACTAATAATGATTAAGATTAATAGGGGTGCCCAACCTTTTTCATATGACTGTATAAGGTAATAACACACCCAGTATGACGTGCTTGAGAAAGGGGTTTTGACCCTGAAACTCTGCACGTTCAAACTTGAACCAAATTGAGCTTCTGTGGGACCACCTCGATCAGAGTCCCAGATGTATGAAAAGTTTCATTGTCTAAATGGTCGTATGCGGTGCTGCGATGGTGTAGAGTACATAATAATGTTTGTAAATGTTGCACGGCACTAAATTTGTGACATCATAAAACAAACTGCTTATGTGCCAAAAACTGTCCTGCACTGTGACAAATTTAATCTTAACTATGCCACTCTTAAAAAGACATGAAACATTAACTTCAACACTTCTAGGCATGTGAGATACATATATGTGTCATATCAAATGAATTGGCATAGAGATGACCACTGTTAACCGGTGCAGAAAAAGTGTCAACCTTCTCATACAGAGTTATTCTTTTAGGCCCAAATATTTTATAAATATGTCTTACATGGTGGACAACATTATGTCTGTGTTAACTTAAACTGAAAAACTAGAGCAACAAATTTCATGCATCTGGGCTATTGTGTTCTCTCTATGGATCCTCCTTTACACACTCTCCTGGAGCTGTGGGATACATTGCAGTTAGAATGGCTGCTGCTTTAAGTAACAGCAACTTATTGAGTCAATCCCTGCCCATCTAGCGGAAGTCCATACTAAACACTGAGGTTACTCTGGCTATTAGCTGGTGGTCATTACTATGGGACTCAACTGTGTATTAAACAATCCAAAGGCAGTTAAAGTTTAATTAGGTCATGTTCACATAGAACAAAGCCACTGCAGCTTTCCGCAATGGGTCTGCATAAAGAAAATACAAATCACATGAGACATGACTTCATTGTTCGAGGCCAGCTGCATGGGAAAGACCAGAAAATGTTTTTCAATGGAATCACCAGATAGGAAAATGTAGGTTTTTTTTTTTTGTTCTCTGCAAGCAAATCTACATAACTGGGTCTGTTTTCAATAGGAATTTTTGGGAAATTTTTCCCGCAATTCCCCCTTAGTGTGACCTTACCATTATGGTTCCTCTATTGCACACACAAATGGTAAGGTTTACAGATAGGGATACACATTAATAAAGAAAAAAAGTATATAGATGTGTAAATAAAAATATATATATTAAAAAAAATGACAAGAAAAACTGCACCACAAATAATAGTGTCCATACCTTTGTCCTCAGGTTGGCAAAACCTTTTCTTCTCCTTACTTAACCCCTTACCGCCGGAGCCAGTTTGGCCTTCCTGACGACCCGGTTTTAAAAACTGAAATTTTTCAATTTTTATGGAATAAAATTTTTTACACTTTTACCTATCCAAGTGATTAAGATTGTTTTTCCCCCGGGCACATTGTCTTTTAAGTTATAATCATTTTTGGGCCAAAAAGTCCTTTTTATTTTTTGAAAAATTCAAAAAATCTGAAAATTAGCAAAAATTTGCCATTTTTTAAAGCAAAAAAAATTTTTGCGTGTAAAACGATTTTTATTCCCCCTCAAAAAAATTGTAACTAGCATCTACCAAGTCTACTGTGGGGTGGCATCATTTTAAATGTTTTTTTTTTTTTACCACATTAAGGGGCGGAAATATATAGTAATTTTTCACATTTTTTAAGAAAATTAGCAAAATAATTTTTTTGGGGGACTAGTCCAGTTCTGACGTGGCTTTGGGGGGCCCGATGTTGATACCCCAATTAAATGCCCCCATCAATAACTACCCCCTTAAAGTATTTAAAAAAACATTTAAGAAGTTTTTTTCCCCCTTTAGAATTTCACAGAAATTTAAAAGAAAGTGGGGGTAAAATTTAAAAATTTCACTTTTTTTGTAGTTTTTAAATTTTTTTTTTTTATTATTTACGGGAAACCCCAAGTAGAGGGGGCCCAGGAAATGAGCTTAATATCGATTCCTAATTCTGAGAAAAGGGGGACTGTGTGTATTTGGCTCAACCCAAGCCAGAAAGGGGGGAGCCCTACGGGGACTCTGGGGTCTCATTTTTATTACAATTTTATTTGGAGCCATTTCAGGTTTGGGGCCCCCCTAAGGTCCAAAACCCCAATAAACCCCCTAAAGACCCATTTGGGAAAACTACAGCCTTTGGGGAATTTTCCCAGGGTGCAGTGAGTATATCGGCCCCACAGGTGTTTCACATATTTTTTTTGGGTTTTGGCTCTGAAAAAAAAAAAAATTTTTTTCCAATAATCTAAATTTTTCTGAAAATTTTTTAAAAGGAATCCGGGAAAAAAAAAGCCCCCCAAAAATTTTGTTACGCAATTTCTTCCAAGTTCGGCATCCCTACATGTGGGTGTAAAATGCTGTTGGGCGCTGGCAGGGGTACAAGGGGGGAGTGTTATTTGGCTTTTGGAGCACAGATTTTGGTGCGCCCATGTCTCATTTACAAAGCCCCCAAAGTACCAAACAGGTGAAACCTTTTCCCGAAGTTGCACCATTTTTAAATTTAAAAAACCCCCAGGGTCTCATCTAGGGGTGTATTGTGCATTTTGGGCACCAGGTTTTCCGTAGTTTTTTTTTTTGCATGGGGCCTGAAAATGGGGGGAAAAAAAACGCTTCAGCTGTTGTTTTTGGGGTTCATTTTTACAGTATTTTTTCCCTACCGTAAATGACGGGGTAACTTTTTCTATGGGGGGAGATACAATGATATAAATTTTTATATTTTTTTTTGTTTTAATACTTTTAAAAAAATGAAGTAAGTTTATAAAAAGTTGCGTTTTTATGTTGTTATTCTGACCAAACCCTAGCTTTTTTTAAAAATTTTTTTATACGGAGGATTTTGGGGTTGTTTTTTGTATTGATTTATGTTTTTTTTGGGACCCTTATGGGGTGCATTTGATGCTTTGATCACTTTTTATTAAGGTTTATGTGATGCGTTTTGACCAAAATACAGCAATCCTGGTAGTGTTTTTTTATTTTTATTTTTTTTAGCGGTCACCATGCGGGGGTTAAATGACTGTCTTTTCTCGAGGTTATATGATTACAGCGATACCCAATTTGTATATTCTTTTAATGTTTTACTGCTTTTACACAATAAAAACACTTTATTCGAAAAGGAAAAAATGTTTTTGCATCTCCATAGTCTGAGAGCCATAACTTATTTATTTTTCTGTGTACAGAGCTGTATAGGGACTTTTTATTTGCGGGATGAGTTGATGTTTTTATTGGTATAATTTTTGGGGGGGACAAGACTTTATGATCGCTTTTAAATCTGCTTTTTTGGAAAGCAGGGTGAAGAAAATACTGCAATCCTAGCAGTGTTTTTTATTTTTATTTTTGATAGCGCTCACCGTGCAGTATCCGTGACAAGATTTTTTACTCTGTGGGTTGAGACGATTATGGTGACACCCAATTTATATAGTTTTTTTATGTGGAAGCACAATTTGTTTTTTAAAAAAGTGTTTTTATTGTGTAAAACAATATTTATGCATCGCTGTCTTCTGATAGCCATATCTTTTAAATTTTTATGTATACAAAGCTGTGTAAGGACTTTTTTTTGCGGGATGAACTGACGTTTTAATTGGCACCACTTTGATGTTGATATGAGTTTTTAATGACTTTTTACTCCATTTTATGTGCTGCGGGAGGAACAAAAATCGCAATTCTGTGACTGTTTTTTTTTTTTTTTTTTACGCCATTCACTGTATGGTTAATTAACATGACAGATTTATAGGGTGGGTCATTATGCACGCAGCGATACCAAATATGGGTACTTTATTTATTATTGATCTTTTTTGGGGCGATTGGCATTTGTAAAGGGGAAAAGGGCGGTGTACGTGTTTTTATTTTTTTTTTGTGTTTGTGTTTTACTTTTTTACACTTTTTTTTTTACTTTTTCACACTTATTTCACTTTTCTCCAGAGGGGAATTGTATGAACGATCGTCAGATCGTTCATACATCAGGAGATCAGCACACAGTTTATAGCTGTGTACTGGTCTCCATGGCAACTGTCAGTCACACTGCCCACAATGCATTGTCAGGTGAGTGGATCAGTGAGCGCGTCTGCGCCGGATCGCCGCGGCTTTGATGTCGACCACTATGCAGCATGATTCCATCGGTAATATACCGCTGGTTCCATGCCGCGATCTTGCGCGCTCCGCTTGTGAGCACGCAAGATCGCCATGACGTACCCATACATCAATTTGCGGGAACCCCTACCCGACCTTGACGTATGGGTATGTCAAATGTCTGTAAAGGGTTAAAGCAAAAGAGCAGGTTTTCAGAGCTCACACTTTTGATAAAAAGTTAAAGCTTTTATAGGTGGCACCTAGTGAACCTGAAGAAGTCAAGTTATGAAGTGGGATTAAACTTCTCAAAACTCCTAACCAGATCCTTCTCCAGGTCTTCAGTCCAAAATACATACAGTAGCAGAAAAGGACACTTCAATGCTTACGCAGTCTAATGGGCGAAAATGCAACTTTTTGCATTCTCACTGCCAAATATCCCTCCACTTCCCTGATAAAGGCTGTAGGACTTTAAACATTGCACAACTCTCCCTCCAGGGTCAAAACTCCTATATTCGGGTACAGTTTAACAAATTTCACACTGCTTTTGTTATATTTCCTTTTGATGGGTAACATCTTAAAGGGTATTCCATCTCATTGATTAGCTTTAAACATGTAGGCAAAGGTAAATAAAGATTTTTAACAAATAAATTGTTTTTCTGATTTTGATTCTCTTCAGAGCTAGAGTAGATCCAATCTTCTGCTATTTTACACAAGCTTCCCTAGGTTACCAACCACTTTTCTTTGCTCCACCAGGCTACAGTCTTGCTGCTCCTTGCTGTTTGTTATCAGCAGGATGGACCTTATTTATGTTACTTATTGACAAACCTTATCCCTTTACAGCTCTGAAGCATTGTGCACTGCTGTTTAAAATAATCACTAATGTCCCTCTAACAGGCTCAGTTAGAAATAGCAGGGCTGATATGCCAATCACCACCCTGATCCTTCCACAGCCTAACCAGGAAGTGAAAACTTGAAGCTGGCTGTGGCTCTGTGAAACAGCATGGTAAGAACACCCTTTTAAGTTATCAGTGGCTAGGGCTATATGGTCCACAGTCAGCTGCAAAGGACAAAAACAGATCACAACAACTACCATTCTTCAATCTCACAGTTTTGTAATAAACGATCTCATGACCAATCAGTGGCGTAGCTTCAGAGGCCGCAATGGTCACAGTTGCAAATGGCACCTGAGTTAGACAGACAGCTGCATCACTACGTCACATTAACTCAGATCAGCCCACTGCAGGTTGCATCCCCTAGCCGACCCAGAGCACTGGCTATTTACTCCGTGCCTCGCTGACAGCACCGTGAGTAATTAACTCTGCCAAGGGGCCCAGCCTAGCAGTTTTAGGCGATTACACATCGCAAGATGCAGCGTGTCTGGGACCTGCTCACCAGATCCATATGATCCAGAGTTGACTGTTCGTCGGCTATGGGAATGGGAAGGGAGTGGTGAGCATTTTTTGGTTTATCTCTATGATATGGGGTCTTTATACCTATTGTTTAAGACGGGATATATATACCACCAATACTAGAGGGTGCTGTCCTATTAAATACCTCCTTTGCGCCAGAGCTAAAATACTGTATTTTTCTACCACGGGGGCGGGGGCTAATATAACCTATCTTCTGGGGGGCTTATATATCGATATATGGTGGGGAACTCTATTCCCAACCTATACCTTACCCTATTGAGAGTCTTATTTACCTACCTATTAACGGGGGACCTATATACCTACTGCGTAATACCCTCCTCGGATAATTAGGGTACCTACTGGAGGCCCGATATAGCTATACAATAAGTGGCCAACCTAGCTACTTAATGAGGGAGGGTCTACTAATTTCATGTCCTACCAATTCTAAGGATGTAAGATACTTATACCCCTCACTATAATTGGAGAATTTACCTTAACCAACGCTTTATAGAGGAACAAGAAAGCGAGATCACTAAAGTCCTAGCAGAAAGTACGTGCATCTGATAAGTAAAGGAGCCATTCAGATCCTTTATGGAGAGGTACCTGATTTTACTGTATGACGGTTTGGGACAACGGTAGGAGTCCATTTATTAACATTAGGGATTCTATGGATGGAATTGGTGTGAGATGGGATTGGGATTGGGAATTGCTAGAAAAGTGAGGAGTGTAATATGTTTGTGTGGTAAATTCTGCAGGAATGAGTTGTGGCCAGGAGAAGTCACATGGGTCATGATGGTTTGAACCGGATGGAGATGAAAAGGGCATGAGAAAAGAACAACTTCCATCAGAGAAGATGTCTCCTGTGAGTCCCTAGCTATAAGTGGTTATTTTTAGTGTTGAGCGATTACATTGGCTATCGACATCGGCCATCATCGACAAGATATTCGATGGTCATTGATAGTTGATCGCTCCCGATACCATTAAAGTCCATGGACAGGTGGAGCAACAAAACACCTTCCTTTATCACACCCAAACAGGGCTGCGAGATGCTGGACATTAAAATTCAAACAGCTCAAATGGTTATGTGCTTCATATTAGGTAACCACACTTAGGTTATAAATAGCCACAGAAAAAAATCACAGACCCCATTCACATATCCCTGTCTTGCTACCACAGCCATGGACCCGTAAACCTGCATCACCCACAACATTAAAAAGTGCCAGGAACGGCAGCTATTATTTGAACCATCCATTTACATGAATGGACATTGACTATACCCTGTCATGGAATGCGCGATGAGCCCCAAACCTGCTATGACACCAGATTAAAAAGTTCCTGGAAATAAGAAGGTCTTCTAAACCACCATCTTAAGTCCTGCCACTGGGCATACGGGACTAATACCTGTCTGAGGCCCACAGCCATGAGCCCCAAACCTGCATGACCCCTGATTAAAAAGTGCCGTGAAAAAGGTGTCTTTCATCCCACCATTTTAGTTTTCACTGGACATTGACTATACCTGTAGCTGGGCACACAGCATGAGTCCCAAACCTGCATGACCCCCAGATTAAAAAGTTGCGGAAAAGAAGTCTTTAAACTACATTTTAAGTTTCACTGGACATTGATCCTATCACCCTAGTCTCTGAGCCACAGCATCCGTAGCCCACACAAAACGTTGATGCTACCCCCAGAGTTTAAACACTAAAGTGCCGAGAAAAAGGTATGTCTTTTCAACCATCCGATTTTAGTTTTTCACATGGTCGGATTGAACTCATAAACTGTTGCCTTGGGCCACAGCATGGGAGGCCCAAACTCTGCATGCCCCAGAATTAAACAGATGAGAGAAAAAAAGGACAAATTGTCTTTTCAACACCTTTTAGTATTCACTGGACATTTTAAGAACTATCATGATCCACTGAGCCACAGCAGCGAAGTGCCCTGCAAACCTGCAAATGACCCACACATGATTAAAAAAGGCCGGGAAAAAAGTGGTGTCTTTCAACCAATCCATTTTATAGTTTCTAAATCTGGTCAACGAATTTTGGAGACTAAACATGTCCTCGGAGCACTCAGAATGAGACCCACAAAAGATATGCAGTACCCCCAGTAATTAAAAAGTGCCGGGTAAATCAGACAGTCTCTTATCTAACCATTATTTTATGTTTCACTGGTACAATTGATATACACTGATTTCGCGGTGTTGCCACTTGCATGTATGAGCCCCAAAAGACCACTTGCCATGATACCAACTGTCTTGTTAGAGTGTGCCCCGCGAAAAATAGTAGGAACCTGTCTTTCTACGACCATCCTTTTTAGATTGCTATACTGGGAACATTGGAATATAGACTTGTCACTGGACCACAGCTATTGTGCCCATAATCATGACGAACCCCCCAGTATTTATTAACTGTGCACGGACAAAATGGAAAGTTCTTTAAACACACATTTTGAGTATTCTCTGGACATATACGGGCAATGTCCGACGTGAAGCCCAGGCTAAAGCTTGCTTGCAACTCCGTATCTAAATTGAGTAACACCTAAAGTTGACGGAAGAACAACATTGAGACTTCACTTCTGGTCTAATTTCTGGTGGTATTATACGTCTTCATGAGGGAGAGGATATACGTTGGTCTAATACGTTTGCTAATAATATGTAAGCGGGGAGTGGATGGAGGGGGGAGAATGAGGTCTATTCGGAGCGGAGTGAGTTTGTGGTAGGACTGTTCTGTGTTGTTTCTCTCTTGTCCAGTGGCCATCATATTCTCCCATGTACCTATCGCTTTGTTCTGTAATTGAAATCGTTTAAACCTTCAGTTGCCTGGTCGAGAGGTTTTCTTGTACTCTCCTTTATTGTACAAATTCTGAAGGAGCATTATTTTGTTTGTACCGCGTTATTTCTTGGTAGCTTGAATTTGTTTTGAGGTAAATTTTAATGTCTACGAATTGATAAACACAGATTTTTAACCTAGGATGGAATCCCACCCTGTCCCAATTTTGTTTCTCTTTGAGTTTGGTGTTATTCTAAATGGTGTTCAGTCTCAATATCAGGTGTATTGTACTAGAACATAATGTTAAAAGATCTTTGCCAAAAAAACAATGTTCAATGGTTTGCATATATTGGTGTAAGCTTTAAACGTGTTCCTACCTATTTCTGTTTTGTAGACGAAGCAGACACACAAATCACCCATTGAGCCACTCTTTAGATGACAATGATGTGATGAAACAAGGAAGATACAAAAGATGTCTGTTTAGGAAACAAAATGCATTTTTTTTCAGTTGAGGAACTGATCTCAGTTTATAAACTTGCATGTCAATGAAAAGCAAGAAAAATAAATGCTCTACCCCATAAACATTTCATAAGCTTCAATATGAGATCCCCACTAAGTTGAGTACCACTTCTGGACATTTAGTAGGTGGTCACTTGTAATCTTCAGACGTTTCAGACGAAGAACAACATGATGCTGTTGAGAAACAGAGCTTTGTTTTGTATATTAATTAGGAGCCCTGTGTGTAGTGTTCAGAGACTTGCCATTGTCACAGCAAAATGCCCCCCCCCCCCACCCCCCCCCCCCACCCTGCATACAACAGAACCCAGTAAGCTATGACACACCGTTTGGAGACCCACTATAAAGTCTGGACAATTGTAGAGCAGTACAAAAATTTCTTGGTGTTCAAGAAACAATTTTTTCGTATACCTTTAGTTGAGCGCTAGATTATTAAGGGACACTGTTAATGTTCATGTCGATGCATATGTTCTCTAGAATAGAATCTGCAATGAGCCAAAAGAAAAGTGATAAACGTGATGTGATTTCCTCAGCCTCCTTGGTTATAAGAAAATTTGGCCATTGATTGTTTAGACAGAAGGTATGATGAGATAAAAAAATGCGACTTAGTATGCCAACACTTTTCTGATTCCTACAAGGACACATAATTATAAGAACTGTTTCTATGCACAAATAAGGTTGGAAGAGCAAAACATCGGACAGTGCATAAAACACATTGATCAATTAGCCGAATAAATTCTTAAGATAAAAGTTTGAGTAAAGTGGAATACGGTAGTTGTCTTGTATAAAACCATTTGGCTTGTCTGATTGTTCGCGTCTATCTATCAGTCAAGCCAATAACCAGCAAAAATGAACTGTTGGGGAGATTAAAGTGAAATAATCAATTTAAGCTAGTGATGTAAGAGATATCATGTATTCATTTAGAAAAAAAAAAGTTTCAGTGTGACCTTTCTGGTTTGAAGTGGAATGTGAGTATGACACAGGCAAATCTAATCAGGGTGACACTCGGCAATGGGGCCGTCGCAACATTTATCATCAGACTGAATTTCAAATCGTACTACTAGAATTCCATCTTTGTTTGAAAGTCAATGACGTTAATCAAATTTATCTGGTGGGAAAGACCGGTAATGCGTTTGTTGCTCACGTGTAATGATTCTCTTCCACAAGTCTGTTGGATGAGCTAAAGGTTCCCTGGCACTTAAGGAGGGGAAAAAAGGTTACGATGGTAGATCCCGCTCGATGTTATGTAATCGTCTTGGCTGCTGCGGGGATGCACAGGGGACAACAACCTCTATGGTAAGTGAGCGTAGGTGCAGGCAGTCAAGATTCTCGAAGAGTTTCGGACCTTCCAGCTGATTCCGGAGCTCCGCGATTCGTACATTCGAGCGTGGTTTAATCACCCACGAGAGTCTATTGACGGTCCGGAATACAACATACATAAAGAGAAAATCATCAACATAATAGGACATTAACGTGTTTGAGACGACAGATAGGTGCAGTGCATCCATGATCTTAATGCTAAGAAGCATTGCTCTGTGTGGGTTGGAAGAATGTGTGCGCCCGTCACTACCGCATTGGCTCAATCCTTCTGTAGTGATTAGGTTGATTTCTCTGAATATGCAGTGTAAATAAAGAATTGCCGATGAACTGGGCTGTCGGCCCCTTATTAGCTTCTTCCACCGCTCTGCCTGCGTGCTGTCCTGCCGATACCGTCTACTTGGCACATACTACTCAAATTATAGTTAATCGCGTCGTCTGTCGTATGTTGATCCCACGTACCGTTGAAATACTGTCTGAGGGAGTATACGTTGAAGAGACAAGACCGGCATCAGATGTCCTCCAGGTATTGTTTTTGAAACATTTCACATCAAGCGTTAACGGTCTCACCTGATAACTTTCTTTCTCTGTATTTTTGGGATACCACGTGCAATTGACGTAGGAATGGAATAAAGTGACTGCTAAGAGTTGTGAGTTGTACTGGTAAGACTGAAAATAAAACCGGTGGATCCAGTGAGGTGTTGGGTATCACCCAAACCAAGAGATTACACTGTATTGTTGACGCTATATTTATGGTTGACCTTATTATGCTCGTCCAAAGCAAGGCGATCTTTAGTGGGTGTGAGGAAAAAATGGCTGTAGCATCCAAGCATCTCCTGTGAGAGATTGGGGCAGCCCTTGCGAGAGCTTCCCAAGCCCTCTAGCGGTCGAGGAATCAACTGGCGCACATAGTCAAAAATCTGATTCTCCTAAATCTATCCTCCTCCGCGACTCATAAATTGCACGCCAGCTGCTTTTCCAACCCGGCTTCTTCAGGCATGACTGGTCCGGATAACAGTGCTTTTTATTAAGGTAATGGTCTAGCGAAATTAGCTCTCTCCTCCGTTTTCTCCTCCTTCCTCCTAGCCGCACGATTATCTTTGGCCCACCAGCTACTATCAACACACGGCTCCTGACTTGCCTGAAGATTGAGTTGCGACCTGCTAGACATGAGAGCTGATGCGCTGACCTAATGCTCATAGACCCTGAACCATACCGTAAACCTAACTGACCTAATGAACAGATCAGAATGTCATTAATTAAAATTTAGGATAAGTGAATAGAATGGTAATGGAGGCATTGTGGATTAGTTCAGTAATTAGGAGAAGGCTGTATGCGAGAAAGGCTTTCCGATGTGAACCTCAGCTTGTGGTCGGTCACCTTCTCTCGGTGTCGCTGGCGTATGATATGGGGACATGTTGTCTTTTCCCGAAAAAGTAGTCCTAATCGAGCTCGTTGCCTAGAAAACTAATATGATTCAACCATCAATGGCTTCAATGTGACAATGGCACGATCGATCAGTGTTCCGCATAGCTTATATAACTTAGCCTGACCATTTTGGGATTTGGATTCCTTACAAAACCTGGTCCTTACTATGAATATCGGGGATGGGTTTATATCTGAAAGCCTATACTATTCCTACATGCCCTCACGACTTCTGCTGCGCGGAAGTGGCTCTCAACAGCCCGCCTTCAAACGCGCATCTTGGCGACCTTGCGGTCCACTCCGCAACCAGCTGATTAGTTACTCTAAGAGCGCTTGTGTACACCAACTTCGTAGCCGGCGTGTAAAAATGGCTATTGAGCGTCTGCAATACTGAGACACACATCGTCTGGATAGGAAATGTGAGTTGGCCACGATTCTATCTATAAAAAGCTAGATAGGTTGCATCGGGTAGGTACTATTTACAAACGGATATAAAGAGGATGGCAACGGGTGGATGCAGCTGAACGGCTTGCTAAGCCTAATGCAGAACAGCGTACGACCATGAGCGGGAAGGAGGATCTGGAAGGGAGCGAATCGGGTTCGGGGAAGGTGCCTTCGAGCCTTCCTTCATAGGCACGACAAAGTCACCAGACAGTGGCTAAGCTCTTGTAGAAATTGGCGCTATGGATGCACGACCAAAGGTTAATTCGAACTATGGCTGCCAGGCATGGGCATTGTTGCGTCCAGCCTATAAACCTGCTCTTAAAAGGTGCATTTGGACAATGCGAGATTCTCGCCCCCAAAGGTAATATCGCTACACGCCACCTTGTCCCGTGGCGCACAAGGTGTCTTACGGGCACGCCGATGCCAGCACGCTTAGCGCGCTAATTCATGAAACCATGTGCTTCTACGTTGCAACGATGTAGCCCGGTCCTCACAGCTCCAGACGTGTATACTGATGTCACTGTTCTCCCGAGCGCACCTTCTTGTCCAGAGACAGATTAATGTTCACCACGTAGCTGATTTCTCTCGGGCCTTCGTCGCATTGCCTCAAGAGGATCCTTTGGGGGAAAGTAAACCCTGCACCATCCCCTTGCGCGTCTTTTGCAAGAGCGTAGTGCCGAGCGCTGCTTGAACGCTAAACGGCACTCCACCAGAGACATCACAAGCTCTCACCAGTGAGCTCGTCAACATTGATCGAGATAATTATGCGGCCTTGGCCGTGCATTAACTAGTCCATGGTTGTCGGTGGTCATGATGGAACATTTTCCGAGCACACAGATGCAAGAAAACGCTGCTCGCTTTTACAATGTTAGAAGACCACATTGGCTGGCCAGGGCAGTGGGACGGCTCTTTTGACTGTGGCAAAGACTAGCGGCCACTGCTCGTGTCATCTGAGTATTGGGGGAAAGGATACAGGGCCATCTGGATCGTGGCGGCTCATCTGTAGTCCACCAGACTGGAAAGGCAACATTTTTCAAATGGCCAAAAGGCCTAGGCAATGCCGACATTCAGGCTTTTGGCTTGGGTGGTTTTGGAGTTATTTTTGTTAAGTGGTTTCTTCTTGCTCTCCAACCTGGAAGACAGTTAAGCTGGCTGCTAGAATGGCTAGCTAAGTACGGCTGTAATCTGAGTTGTGGTGTTGCCGGAAGGAGAGTGGGTTCTAGGATGGGTTCTTTATGGTGGTGCTGGTGCGTACTCGGGAGACGGTATGGAGGCTGCGCCGTAGAGGCTCGATCGCCCTGATCATGATCTGACAGACATGGGCAGTGAGGACGCTTGCGTGTGGTGCGGAGGTAGGAGGAGGAGGCGGTAAGAGACAGTGGGGCACTGTGGAACAGTGGGTTGGAGGCCGCTCGGCTCGTTCGGCTATGCGCCTTTTTTAGGCACAAGTGTCGGCCTCAATTTCAAATATCATGCACTTTCGCTTGATGTGAACTGAACTGATTGTGGGTGGTTAACCAGAGACTAAGGTTCTTTGCCTTACTTATGCGTTCTACATGAGCAAAAGGGCAGCATATGACCATCGCTGGTGATATCAGCAGAGCTTGCTCTCATAAGCAAGGCCTAGGCTTGAGAGGTCTGGCCTTTTTAGACCGAGCGAAAACGGCAGGAGCGCAGCGGCTTTGCAGCTGAAGCTTTGGTGGACGGAATCATGTGCAGCTGTTGACTTCTGCGACCGCCCTCTCCCTTTTTTTGTTGAGCGCGGAACCCACGTACTGCTGACTGACTTACCCCATCGTTTTCTCTCTCGTCCAGTGAGTGAAGTGCTGCATCGTATAAAATTCTGCTGAAAAGACCACGCTGTGGATCCGCACATGTCGTCATCAGATAATCTCAGTTTCAAGACACGGTGACTTGGTAGTCATGACATTCTGCCATCTATGGAGGCTAAGGGCTTTATACCAAGCTAGAGGGACAGTCAGAGGCCAACGTTGCCCGACCGCCCGGGATTTTTGCGATTGACCGGCTTCACATTCTCCTCCTACTGATGGCATCATTAACATGGGCGTCAGAGCAAGACTATATCGCATCCTCTTGATCTTTTAAACATGCCTTCTGTGCCGCGCACAGCATTTTTGTCATCAAAAGAGGTCTTCAGACAATCGGATTTATCACAGATGGTTGGGTACACGAGTTGGGAAATCATGTTGAGCTGCCTTCATTGTGTTGAGGACGGATGTGATGATGACTTGAGACGACATTTTGTGGGGTGACTGGGGGGAGACGAGGATGAGGTGGAAGATGCGGATTGCAGGGATTGCTCTCATTACACCCACTCGGCAAGGACAAGATTATGGGCGACGTCTGTTCACTATTATGAGGATCCACAGGCGCCTGAGTCCCAGCTCGATGACAGGCCTGACGGTCTTGTCAAACTGACTCGATCCGATGCGTAATGCGTGTCTGAGTCGCCAGCGCACTGGAAGGTTCGTACTCTGTTCTCTACGATACCTTACCTCCATGTTGCTACCCCCCTCTTTGCTCGCTTAACACCTGCATTTACGTCGCATGCTCTGAAATATAACAAATGTTTGAGAATGGTATGGAATAGTTTTTGGAACAGTCTCTTATTAAGAACGACGGAAATCACAACATGCTATTCTCAAATCCCTCTTAAGCTCAAAATCAAAATTGCCTGAGATTCATAATTTACATTCAATGTGTCTCTATCTAACAATAATCTGGCTGGGGCAAAAGTGCAGAAAAAACACGTATCTGTTATGTTTTTCGGTATAATGCACGGTAACTTTTTGCACTTCTTCGAACTTCACCTGTGGTGACTATAATATGCTGTTTTCAGATTTACGTGCAGACGAGCTCGCTCTGCGTCAATGAAACTCAAAGCTGTAGTGCGCCAAAGTTCAATCAAACACACGTATCTGTTTTGTTTTCGTATATCACTTACGGTATATTTTTGCACTTTATATGTTCACCTGTGGCGACTATAAAATTGCTGTGTTTCAGATTAAAGTGCAAAACATGCTGTCAAGGAAAGCGAAAAGCGTGTCATAGTGCGCCAAGTCAAAAAACAACCGTATCTGAAATGTGATCTCGTATAGATGATATATATAAATGGTAATTGTCTTTTGACTCTTTCAATTCACATGTGGTGACTATAAATGCTGTTTTAGATTTTCCGTGCATAGCGCTATACGCCGCATATGAACAGAACTGTAGTGCGCAAGGTCAAAAAACAGTACTCTGTTATGTTCTTTCACTATAAATACCAACGGGTTATTTTTTTTGCACCTTTCGCCAATTCACCTGTTGGTGGTCTATAAAATTGCTCGCTGTTTTCACGGATATACGTGCTAGGGCTGCGCTCAATGAACATGGCTGTGTTGTAGTGTGCCAATAAGTCAAAAAATAACAGCAGTATCTGTGAATATGTTATTCGGATATAATAAAAGGTTTTTTTTTGGCTCCTATTCCAATTCGGACTTAGTGGTGACCTAGACAATAAATTGTTGTAATTCAAAATTTAATCCTGAACAAAGTAGCATCTATATCAAACAAAGTTCGCGCCTGCGCCATAAGTGAAAACAGAAACCACGGTATCTGAAAACGATATTCGGGATAATACAAAAGGTATTTTTGGCACGGTATAAAATTACCGCTGTGGTGGACTAAAATAATTAGCTGTATTCATACCATTTAGTGAAGAGGTTGCCTTAATGAACCGCAAGAGAGCTGTAGTGCGCCTAAAGTGAAAAAAAACAAGTGTTTCTGTTATTGTATTCGGATATAAAAGGTATGTTTTAGGCACCTATCCAATTGAAACCAGTTGGTATACTACAACTTTTGCTGGATTCAGAAATTATGCAAAGTAGTAATCTATCACAAATTGCTGGCCTGCCGCCAAAGTGAAAAAGAAACAGACGTAATTGGAACCCGTTATTCTGATTAATAAAGAAAGGTTTTTTTTGGCACTATGAAATGTTCCCCTGTGGTGACTAAAAACCTTGACGAGTATTCACACATTTTAAGTGCAAGTGCCTCAATGAATCAAGAAAGCTCTTGTAGTCGCCTAAAGTGAAAAAAACACGTATCTGTAATGTATTCGGTAATTAATCAAAAGGTATTTTTCGGCACCTTATCAGTAACCTGTGGTAACTACACACAAATTGGCTGGATTACAAATTTAACTGCAAGGTGGCTGTATCACAAATTCTGGAACTGGCAAAGTGCAAAAAAACACGTAAGTCTGTAATGTATTCGGATAAAAAAAGGTTTGTTTTGACCTATCAATTCAGGCCTGTGGTGACGTACAATATTGCTTGTATTCAAATTACTGCAAGTAGTAGAAGTCCTTATAAACAAGCATGGCCTGCGCTCACCCTAAAGGAGGAACAAGAAGCAGTATATGAAATGTATTCGGATAATAAAAGGTTATTTTTAGCACCTATCAATTCTCAGACTGTGGTGACTAACAAAATTGCACGTAATTCCACATTTATACGTAGCAAGAGCTAAGGCCTCAATGAACAACGCTGTCAGTGCGCCAAACGTCCAAAAACAACGTATCTGAAATTTATTCGGATATTACCAGAGTAATTTTTTGGCACCTATCACCTGTGCTGACTTGCTGAGATTCTAATTTAAGTACAGAGCGTGGTATCTTACTCAACAAAGGTGGATATGGCAAACATTGAAACTTGAACACCTATCTGAAAATGTATATTGATTAATAAAAGTGGAGTTTTGGCACGCTAACAAGAGAGACCTGCCAATCTTGAACAGGAAAATATGCGTGTATCCTATAAGTCAGGCTGCCCGAATAGCAAGGAAACTATTTTCAATAAGAAAACTGCCTTAATAAAATTAAAACTATTGCAATGTCTACAACATAAGTCTTGGTGAACTTATCCAGTCATTCCTTTGATAAGAGCTTGTCTGTGTTCGCCGTGGCGGCTCACCTACTTCCGCAGCCTCGCTCCCCCTCGTGACTTCTACTAGCGAGTAGATGCTCCTTTAAAATTCTCTAACCTTAACTTAGTAGTTAACTTATATTCGCTAATTCTCTAATCCATAACTCTAAATTGGTAAGGATAGCAGACTGAATAGTAGAGTTTTTCTCTCGTTGAAGAAATATATTATTTCGCTGAGCTGTTTGGGTGACACAAGCAGAGCGCCACGTCCTTCTGCTCTGACGACGCTAGAGAGACACTGAGAGTCCCTGAACAGGTAACGCTGTTCTATGTAAAATGATATTGGTCCATGTGTTTTTCAGCCAATCCGCAAACCATACACATCCCAGCGCTATGACGTCGCCAGTCGCACACTACATCTTCACCCATGCTTCTTATTCGTGTAACTCATGAATTTTCGCTGTGGCCGCCAAAAATGACGAGGTATTATGTCCGCACGCGATGGGAAAGCTGTCAGAAAATGTGCGCACGAATTCTTAATGATGATTGCACAGATTTTAACCTACACATTAGTCGAAAACTATGATCTAAAAATCCGATCAACTGCATAAAAACATGTGGCCCGATTTCGCAACTTTGCGATAATAATCTCGCGTCAACATCTAAAAGATGACTTGTTCTGACAAGACTCTTTAAAATAGCTATCTAATCCCTTTATTGAGACAACCCATTAATTACACAGTTAAAAAAGAAAAACAAGTAGACAATAGAGTTGGTGATTCCATCCCCGATTTAAAAATGTGGTTTCTCTAGTGAATTAAACTAATGAAAAATTGCATGTACTCAAAATAGAATTGGTAAAGAATAAATTCCTCTGAATTGTACATAGAGGAAGTACATGGAAAAATACTTCGACCAGATGTAAGGTTACTTCATTGAGGACATGTGGTAATATGGAGCGACGGGAGAACAGAGAAGCAACAGTTGACAGAGAACAATTTCGCCCTCTCAGCACGTGGTGTAAAATGAGAAAAAAGAATGCCAAGAAAAAGGGCACATGGGTGGAATCGGAAGCCTGTTGTAGAACCACACACGTATTCTCCAAAGTGAAGCCTCTCAATATGGTCCGCACTCATAGAGGGAGGGGAACAGCCTACCCAGTGAATCAGGACGGTATATGCTCAGTGAAAACTAAAAATGGTGGTTGAGATGAGACTTCATTGTTCGGCCGCCACTTGTCTAAGTCATGGGGGTCATTGCCCCGAGTGTTGGGCGCTCATTGTGTGCCGTCGCTAGCACAAGGTACTCAGTTATTGTCCTGTGAAAATAGAAATGGTGGTGAAGACTCCTTTTTCGGCACTTTTTAATCTGGGGGTTCGCATGAGGTTTGTGGCTCATGCATGTGGACCGGAAATTAGGTAGATTGTTCTACATGTCCAGTGATACTTAATAAGGAGGTCAAAGAATGGGGGTGATGGCTGTAGGAACTCCTTTTTCCGGCACTTTTTTAATCTTGTGGGTTAGACAGGTTTAGGTCTTACGTGGTAGACAGGACACGGTATAGTGTCATGTCCAGTGAAACTAAATGGTGGTTGAAAAGGACTCCTTTTTCCGCTGCACTTTTTAAATCTGCGGGGTCAATGCAGGTTTGGGCTCATGCTGCGGTTCCAGGACAGGGGTTATTCAATGTTCCAGTTCAAGTAAAATGGACTTGGTTCAAATCGATACTGCTTCTGGACTTTTAATTTGTGGCTTGGTCAATGCTATGGGTTTACAGGGTTCTGCTGTGTGTTTTGATGCAAGACAGGAGATAAGTGATATGGTCCTGTGATTTTTTTTTTCTGTGCCTGTTATGTAACCTAAGTGTCGTGTGCTGAAGATGTAGCACAGTATCCAGTTTGACTGTTGGTGGATGTTTTAATTCAGCTTCTCCAGCCCTGTTTGGGATGTAAGAATGAAGGTGTCTAGTTGCTTACTCATAGGACTATTAATGGTCACTCGATCATAATCCTACAGCGACAGTCGACTATCGTATGGATGGTCGGCATATCCCGTCGGGTCCAACAGCGAACCAGATGTCGTATGGCTACGTAAATCGATCAACACTGTATTAATTATATTCCTCCCAACATGCTCGCCGTGTGTCGGGGGAACTATTTAGGGGTTTACGTTTCCTGCGCTACTTCTGCTGCCAGGTTTGATTGGCTGTGTCCATTCGATATGTGTATGGCTCTGCTGGTGCGATTACTACTAGCTCGAATCAACGCTGTACATTATCCTGATCTACGTTTCGTGATTACTGCTAAACCTTTCTACATACAACTTAGCTTCCTGGGGCTGGGGTTTTTCCGCTTTTGCTCTAACCTCGTATTCATCTCGCTGCTCCACGTCCGCTTCCTCCTGATGGTCGTATGCCTATTTCCATCAGGCTGGTCACTGCTTGTCTCCTGTGTATTGGAAGGTAAACAAACCTCGCGGGGTTCCCTGCAGCAACAGCCCTCCCACTTTGCGGCAGGTGCACACGGTGAAGACAAGGGTGACTCCTTAGACTATCGCTCATGCTACGCCAACGCCGTATCATGGTGACCAGAGGACTCCAAACATACTTGCGCATGTTCAGTCGGGATAACCGTGACACATAGACATTAATATTCTTTCGTTTCAGGTAGTTTAATAATGTTCGCTTTCTGAAACTCGCATATTGTTCCTGCTGTGACACAGCTCTTCAGCAGGCTATTTCATACAGATTTACAGTTCTCACAGTGAAGAATTGCATTTTTGTTCTCCAGGCAGAAGGCATGACTTGTCTTTGAGGGGGCTTTACATTGAAATAATTTTTCCTCAAACTTTTTTTAGGGACCAGTTTTTATATTTATATAAATTAATCATGTCTCCACCCAGAAAGCTAAGTCTTTTGTCTCAACGGATGATGTTAAATTCTTTTTTCCTCATAACTAAGATTGCTCCTATTCCCTTATAAGTTGGTTGCTTGTGTCTTTGCACTCTCTCTAGCTCGCCATTACATCTTTTCTATAATGAAGCCAGAAGCTGAACAGCAGTATTTGCAAGTGACGGCTGCCAAACAATGGCTTTAATAACAGTGGCTAAAATTACATCCTATGTCAACCGGAGTCCATACTTCTTTTAATACATGCCAACATCTTGTTTGCCTTAGAGGCAGCTGATTGACACTGCATGCTGTTATGTAGTCTTTGATCTACAAGAACGCCCAAATCTTTCTCAACACATGATTCTCACAGTTTTTTCTCCCCCTAGGACGTATGATGGCTGCATTATTGGTACCCAGATGCAGAACCTTACATTTATCCACATTGAACCTCATTTGCCAAGTGGATGCCCAAACACTCAGTGTGTCCAGTTCTGCTTGCAAATACATTGAATAAAATAGGACCTAATACTGAGCTCTGGGGCACACCATTCATAACCGGGGACCACTCAGAGTAGGTCATTTACCACCACTCTCTGAATACGATCTGATAGCCAGTTTTTAATCCAATTATACACCTATATTTCTAACCTTTTTTTTAATTTACCCAATAAACGCCTATGAGGGACAATGTCAAACGCCTTTGCAAAGTCTAAAAAGACTATATCCACAGCTGCCCCGCTATCCAGACTTCTACTCACCTCTTCATAAAAACAGATCAGGTTAGTCTGACAACTTCTGTCCTTGGTAAAACCATGCTGGCAATCACTTATAAAACTATATTCAGCCACATATTCCTGTATATAGTCCCTTATGAACCCCTCAAACAGTTTTCCCACAATAGATCTTAAACTTACTGGTCTATAATTACCTGGGAAAGACATGGTGCCTTTTTTGAAGATGGGAACTACATTTACCTTGCGCCAGTCTCCTAACATTATATCAGTCAACAGAGAATCTCTAAATATCATATACAGGGGCACACCAATAACCGAGCTGAGCTCTTTAAGAACTCTTGGGGGTAAGCCGTCTGGGTCTTCCCCTTCTCTTTTGCTGCCCCTGTGGTGTTTGGTTCGAGGTTCGATTCAAACTGGAACTCAAATTTTTATACCTGTACAGGTGAGGAGAAGCTGTAATTATCATCTCAAACATTAAACTGGATACATGAAACAACTTATTGAAGAAAATTTGGCTCTAAGAGTAACAGAAAAAAACTGAGAGGCTAAAATACTATATTCCTTTCAATGGCTAACTGAAAAGATGAGGACGACTTGCAAGCCGTTATAAACAAAAAGTCCTCAACAGCATCAAAAATAGTAATGAGTGCATGCCACCAGACCTGGATCAAGGTCAAGAGTAATGATAAATAGAAAAACGGAGGCAGCACTTCAAAAAATAAAGATTTAATGTACCCAAAGAAACAGCAACGTTTCGGCCCTAAACAGAGCCTTTTTCAAGCTGACCAAACAGTGCAGTAAGTAAGTATATATAGGAAGTGACATCATCAATTAAACAAGTGAACAATCACAGTGATTAGAAACATTTACAGTAGTTTACAATACCATGTGTACATATAAGAAAACACAATGTGTAAATACAATACAAACCACAATAAAGTGTCCTCAAGTGTTAATGGTTATGTACAAAAGAGTGTTCATCATCATGAACAGCATGAAAACAAAGTGATTACATAAAAAAAATGACAGGTGAAGCGATTGATAGCTTGATTAAGCATAATCCTACTCACTAGAACCGGATCGCGCAACAGCACACTTTTCCCAGCGTCCTAGAGAACGAACTGAGCATGCCGGACCACCAAAACCCACGAGCAGCGCAGAAAGAAAGGGATCGCGGCGTCCAACTGAATGAACTGAGCAAGCGCCAGAAAAAAAACCTAGCGAAATGCGTACTGCTTGGGAAATCCGTTAATAAATAGTGTTGAGCGATTACGTGGCTATCGAATTGGGCGTAGTCGTAGCCCGGCCACCATCGATAAGGTTTTTTCGATAGTGAGCAGTCGATTATGAGCGATGACCATTAAAGTCTATGGGAAGCAACAACACCTTCATTCTTACACCCAAACAGGCTGGAGAAGCGGAAATTTAAAACATCCACAACAGTCAAATGGAAATACGTGCTACATTTTAAGGCCACACACTTTGGTTATAAAAGCCACAGAAAAAAAAAAACACACACCATTCACAAAACCCTGTCTTGTACCACAGCATGCCCCTTTAAAAACTGCATCAACCCACAAATTAAAAAGCCAAAAGGGCAGTATTGTTTGAACCATCATCTTAACTTGAAACGGGACATTGAATATCCCTGTCCGGAACGCACCCATGAGCCCCAAACCTGCATGACCCCCAGATTTAAAAGTGCCGGAAATGGAGTCTTTCAACCACCATTTTATTTTCACTGGACAGTTACTATACCTGTCCTGGGCCACAGCATGAGCCCCAAACCTGCATGACCCCCACATTTAAAAAGTGCCGGAAAAGGAGTCTTTCAACCACCATTTTAAAGTTCACTGGACATTGACATACCTTCCTGGGCCACAGCATGACCAGGGCGGAGTTACAGTGGGTGCGGTGAGAGCCCAGGCTGGCGTCTGTCATCTATTAACACGCAGGTTAAAATGCCCTGATGAGCAGCAACGAAAACTGTCGTGCTGAAGCAGATTGCGGAAGCGGAAGTGTAAAACTCCAGCCTTCCTCAGTACATAGTCAATACCTGGGAAGCGTTCCCCCCTTTCCGTAGATGTGTGGACCAATTGAGCTTCACTTGGAAATACGGTGGTTAACGCTCCTTTACACCCAAGTGCCCTTTATCTTGCATTCTTTTTCTCATTTTACTCAACGTGCTGGAGGAAATGGTCTCTGTACTTTGTTCTCTGTCCGTTCTCCATAACTCCATGTCCTCTGAATAACCTACATCTGGTAAAGGGTTTTCCTGTACCTCCCCTTGTACAATTCAAGGAATTTTTTAACAGCTATTTTGTACATGCAATTTTTTTAGTACTTTAATTTTTAGAAAACACATTTTTAAAATCGGAGGGAATCCCACCATGTCTTTGTTCTTCTCTTTTTAATTGAAATTAAATGGGTTGTCTCAATAAAGGATTGATAGCTATGTTAAAGATTTTGGGCAAAAACCAAGTCCTTTGCAATAGTGCCCAAATAACAGTGTCCTACCTATTCCTTTTTTCTGCAGCACCACCCCTTTATCACTCTTGACCATTGTGAAGGAACAAATTCTGTTAGAAACCACATTTTTTAAATAGGACCTGTAGTATAGCTGCATGTCACAGCAAAATGCCCCCAAAAATTCAAAACATGACCCATGAGCCACTTTTGACAATTGTGAAGAACAAATGTCTATTAGAAACAACATTTTTAGAAAGGACCTGTAGTATTGCTCCATTTAAAAAACAGCATGAACCCAAAAAATTTAAAAATGACTTCTCAGCCACTGTTAAAAAATTGTGAAGGAGAAATGCCACTTAAGAAGCCACTTTTCTGTTCCAAAGGACCATGATTATTGCTGTATCTCACAGCAACATGACCCCAAAAAATCATAAATAATGACTTCTCAGCCACTGTTAAAAATTGTGAGGAAACCCATGACCCCAAAACCATTGACAATGTGAAAAATTTTTAAAGATAAGGAGTAAATGGAAAATTGGTTTTGTTATGAAACCTGGTGTCTTTTAGTCTCCTCACAGCAAAACCAGCAAAATAAACTGGTGGGAATTGAGAATAAAATTGCAGTAAGAAATGATCATTTTAAAAATAAGTTTTTTCAAGAGGACCATTTCTGTTTGGAGAGGAATGTAAGTAGACCGCAACTAATCGGTGACCTCGGCATTGGGGCCACAAACATCATCAGAGATCCATGCCTGATTCATCTTGATGAAAGTCAAACGATCCACTTTATCTTGGAAAGCCGGATGCGTTTGTCTGTAATGACTCCTCCGGCAGTGCTGAAGGTCCGCTCAGATATGACGCTGGCTGCTGGGCAGGACAACACCTCTCTGGCGTGGAGAGCCAGCTCAGGCCATGCGTCCATTTTGGATACCCAGAAGTCTACCCAGATAGTCGTGCACCATGATCTTAAGCTGGTCTCTGGGTGTTGTATCTGTGGCCTGCATTGCATGCGTAGGTGGGGGTGGAAAATTTTAAGATTGCCAAGGGTCACCCATTGGGCTTCTGCCACCTTGCCTGCTGCTGCCCCTGTGCCGTTTGGGGCTACTTGCACTCTACTGCTGTCCACGTCGCTGGCATTGTTCCACCGTGACATTTGAAGAACGTGAAGCAGACGCAACAGATGTCTCCAGTTGATCAATCAGCAAGGTCTCCATTTCCTGCATTTTACTCTCTATTTGGGTGGGTGGAAGGATCCAGGAGGGTGGCCACCCAGTAACTGTTGTTCATTTTGATGGCCTTTATGCGAGGATCATGTTGAAGGAAATGGAGCATCCAAGCACTCATGTGAGAGATGGAGCCTTGAGTTCTCAAGCCTTTTGGTTGAGGGGCACTAGCAAACTTTTTTTCCTCATCTGCCTCAAATTCACCCCAAACCTCTTTCCAAGGCAGGGACGTCGGTGTCTAGGAATACCTCCTCCTCCTCTGCTTCCTCCAGCACAGCTTCAACACAGCCCTGACTTGCCTCAGATGATGCACCCTGAGAGCCGCCTTGCACTAGCTCTGGACCCTAAAACCGCTGCCTAATGAAGACCGATAAAATGAGAAACTTTTCGGGCCTTGTGGATTTGACGGAGAGAAAGGCTCCGTGTCTGCATCTGTGTCCGTCTCCCCTCCCCGTGCTGCGGGACCTGATGTTTCAGAGTGTCCAACGATCGTTCCAGAACTAAGATACCACAATGGTCATGCTGACAAAGGGCATCGTCCGCACTGCCCATTTTGGTGGCTTCTTCAAAACTGGCAAGGATGGTGCAGAGCTCTTTCACCTGCCTCGACTCTCGATGGCTCAACACCCCAAGGTCCGCACCGCTGCTTGTCAGGCCATGTGTCACTTCGTACTGCGTAATGGCATTGCGCTGCTCCCACAATCACTGGAGAAATGTTGGAGGGTGGAATTCCAGCGTGTTGCCTACGTCAACAATGAGAGGGTTTTGACGGGGAGGCCGAGTTGACGCTGCAACGCAGCCAGGCGGGACAAGCAGGGTGGCGAACGGTTGGAAGTGCGAACTCAGACCTCGAGCCTTCTTCAGCGGGCAGTCCAACCCGGGGTTAGCTCTTTGAAATTTCTGGACGACAATTTTCAGGGACATGTGCCAGGCAAGGGATGTGCTCCAGCCTACCGATCTTAAGGGCGGCCAGCAGATTTCCGCCCGTTATCGCACACCCCCTTGTCTGGCACAATGATTCTTTTCACCCAGCCAGCGCTCGGTCTCGTTGCTTAGAGCCGTCCACAGCTCCTGACCTGTTGTGGACGGTCTCCAAGGGAATTAATTTCAACACGGCCTGGTGTCTCTGGGCACGTGATGCCACCAGAGGACCTTGGGGGAAAGAGCCCTGCACCATCCCTGCGGTTTTTGAAGAGCGTGCGCCGAGCCTGAGAGCCACCATCACCCCCGAGACATCCACCCAGCTCACCCAGTGAGCTGTCACAGAATATAGCGGCCTGGCCGTGCTTACTAGTCCCATGTGTCGGTGGTGAGATGGAACTATTCGGACACAGATGCAGACAACGCGCTTGAAATTTTAGATGACACGTTGGGTGGCCAGGCAGGGACGGCTTTTCTGGCAAAGAAATGCCTGCTCGCATCTGGTATTGGGGGCAGGCGAGGGCCATACGTGGCGGAACCCATCTGTGTCCACCAGACGGAAAGGCAACATTTCCAAGGCCAAAGACTGGCATTGCCGACATTCAGGCTTTTGGATTTGGGATGGTTTTGGGTTTAAGTGTTTTCTCTTGCTCCCAAACCTGGAAGACAGAAAGCTGGCTGCTAGACGGCCGCTGTACGGGGGTGCAGGTCGTCAAACTGGCGGAAGGAGAAGGGGTAGGATGGGTCTTGGTGGTGCTGGTTGTACTCGGGCGACGGTGGAGGCGAAGCGGAGGCTGATCCCTGATCATGACTCTGAGAGACATGGGCAGCTGAGGAACGCTTGGTGGTGGCGGAGGAGGAGGAGGCGGAGACAGAGGGTGTGACAGTGGTTGGAGGCCCGGCGTCGGTCTGGCCTTTTTTGGCCAAGTGTTCCCTCCATTTCAACTCATGCATTCGCTGCATTTTGACTAGACATGTTGGTGGTGGTTAACCACTTAAGGTTCTGCCTCTACCTTATGCGTTTAAAGGCAAAGGCGGCATATGACATCGCGTGTGAATCAAGACTTGCTCAAAGAAGGCCCCGGGGTTTAGAGGTCCTGTACCTTTTGACAGCGATAAGCGATGGAGCGGGGTTTTGCGCTGACCGTGGCTGGCGGAATCATACAGCGGACTTCTGCGACCGCCCCCTCCTTTTTGTGGCGGGACCCGTATTGACACTAACCAATCGTCTTCCTCCTCCCTCCACTGATGAAGCGCTCGCAAGCAAATTCTGCAGCGGATGGATCCGCAATGTCGTCATCATCATCATCATCAACACAGGTGACTTGGTCGTCCTGACTTTCTGCATCCAGAAGCTGCCGGGCTACAAGCAAGGGGCACTGAAAGTCGTTGCCGACCGCCCGGGATTTTTGACGATTGACCGGCTTCCTTCTCCTCCTCTGATGGCATCAGTAACTGGGGGTCAAAGCAGACCCAAATCAATCCTCTTTATTTAACATGCCTTCTGACCCCCAAACCCCATTTTGTCATCAAAGAGGTCTTCAGACAATGGGTTAACCACAGTGGTGGGGAACGAGTTGACATTTGGGCTGCTTCATGTTGGACGGATGCTGATGATGCGATGACGACATTTTTGGCCGTGACTGGGGGGACGAGGAGGTAAGACTGCAAAATGCCAGGTTGCATTTTAAACCACTGAAGGACAGATTGGCGACGAAGTTCGTTACTTAGATTCACAGGGCCCTGACCCGCGATGACAGGCTTAACGGTCCTGCAACTGACGATCCGCTGGCATTTCGTTTTTGTCGCCAGCACTGGAAGGTGCACCTTCTCTCGTACCTCTACCTCCATGTGCTAACCCCCTCTTTGCTCGCTTACCACCTGCATTTCACTCCATGTTCAGAAATATAAAAATTTGAGAAGGTATGGAATAGTTTTTGGAAAGTCTCTTATTAAAAGACGGGAAATCACAGCTATTCCCCAAAACCCTCTAATCAAAAAAAAAATTGCTGGATTCAAAAATTTTAAATGCAAGGTGTCTATCAACAAATCTGGGCTGGGCAAAAGTAAAAAAACACGTATCTGTTATGTTTTCGTATAATACACTGTAATTTTTGCACCCTTTCCCAAATTTACCTGTGGTGAATATAGAAAATTTCTGTTTTAAGATTTACATGGATGCTGGTCCAATGAACAACGCTGGGTGAGCAAAAGTCAAAAAAACACGTAAATGTTATGTTTTTCGTATAATACAACGGTAATTTTTTTGCACCTTTCAATTCACCTGTGGTGGGCTATAGAATTGCTGTTTTAAGTTTACTTTGGGTGCGCGTTTAATGAACAAAACTGGTTGCGTAAAAGTCAAAAAACACGTATCTGTTATGTTTTCGTATAATACATGTTATTTTTGCACCTTTCAAATTTAACAGTGGTGACTATAGAATTGCTGTTTTAAGATTTACGTGGATGCTGCGTCTATGAACAAATCTGGGTGCGCAATTGTCAAAAAACACGTAAACTGTTAAGTTTTCGTATAATACACGGTATTTTTTTGCACCTTTCCAATTCACCTGTGGTACTATAGAATGCTGTTTTAAGATTTACGTGGATGCTGCGTCAATGAACAAAGCTGGGTGCGCAAAATTCAAAAAAACGTATCTGTTATGTTTTTCGTATAAAAACACGGTATTTTTTGCACCTTTCAATTCACCTTTTGGTGACTATAGAATTTCTGTTTTAAGATTTACGTGGATGCGCGTCAATGAACAAAGCTGGGTTCGCCAAAAATAAAAAAAATGTATCTGGTATGTTTTCGTAATAATACACGATATTTTTTCACCTTTCAATTCAACCTGTGGTGACTATAGAATTTCTGTTTTAAGATTTACGTGGATGCTGCATCAATGAACAAAAGCGGTGTCAAAAGTCAAAAAACACGTATCTGTTATGTTTTGTATAAAATACACGGTTTTTTTGCACCTGTCAACACACCTGTGGGGACTATAAATTGCTGTTTTAAGATTACGTGGATGCTGCTTCAAAAAGAACAAACTGGGTGCGCAAAAGTCAAAAAACACGTATCTGTTATGTTTTCGTATGATACACTGTATTTTTTGGGAACAAAACAACCTTTTGCGACTGCAAGATTGCTGGATGTAATGTAACTGCAAGGTGGAATTGGTAAAATTGAAAATGAACACCTATCTGAAATGTATACTGATAATAAAAGTGGAGTTTTGCACCTAACAAAGAGACCTGCAGTTTTCTAGAAATGATGTGTTCCAATATAAAGTTCAAGGCTGCCCAATATCCAGGAAATATTTCAATAGCAAAACTGTTAATAATAAAGATATGCAGTTTCAATTCTACACTAAGTCTTGGTGAACTTTATCCAGTGTTCTTTATAGAAAAGAATTGTCTGTGTTCGCCCGCGGGCCCCCCCCCCGCTCCCCCCGTGACTTTACAGCGGTAGAAATAATTTCGCTGAGCTGTTTGGCCCAGGCAGAGCGCACGCCTATTCCTATAAGGGCGCTGAGAGACACTGAGGCTGAACAGGAAACGCTTGTTCTATGTAATACGAGGTCATGTGATTTTCCAGCCAATCGCAACCATACACATCCCAGTCATGACGTCGCCACACATCTCACCCTGCTCTATTCTGTAATCTGATTTGCTGGCCGCCAAAATACAGGAACGCCGAAAATGGCGCGATCTTAATAATGATGCACAGAATTTTAACCTTAGTTATCGCATGGATCTGAAAAAATTTCGATCACCATAAAAACCTTGCCGATTTCAACTTTCTCGATAAAAATCGCTCAACACTAGTAATAAATGACATATATCGAGCACCAGCAATACAACTGTTTCAAAGGAGAGCTATGACACTATTTGTAGCCTTTGCTCTCCTTTGAAACAGTTGTATTGCTGGTGCTCGATATATGTCATTTATTACGGATGCCGCAAGCAGTAAGCATGCGCTAGGTTTTTTTCTGGCGCTTGCTCAGTTCATTCAGTTGGACGCCGCAATCCCTTTCTTTCTGCGCGTGCGCGGGTTTTGCTTGTCCGCGCGTGCTTAGTTCGTTCTCTAGGACGCTGGAACAGTGTGCTGTGTGCGATCCGGTTCTAGTGAGTAGGATTATGCTTAATCAAGCTATCAATCGCTTCACCTGTCATTTTTTTTATGTAATCACTTTGTTTTCATGCTGTTCATGATGAAGTACACTCTTTTGCACATAACCATTAACACTTGAGGACACTTGATTGCGATTTGTATTGTATTTACACATTGTGTTTTCTTATATGTACACATGGTATTGTAAACTACTGTAAATGTTTCTAATCACTGTGATTGTTCACTTGTTTAATTGATGATGTCACTTCCTATATATACTTACTTACTGCACTGTTTGGTCAGCTTGAAAAAGGCTCTGTTTAGGGCCAAAACATTGCTGTTTCTTTGGGTACATTAAACCTTTATTTTTTGAAGTGCTGCCTCCGTTTTTCTATTTAACTTGCAAGCCGTGGCATAGCTGTAAAAGGTGCAGCAGTAGCAACTGCTATGGGGCCCTGCATCCTGAGGGGGCCCAAAAGCTCCTTTGACACATAAGATACCGGTATTGGAAATGGTACACGGTAACTGGCAGGAGCCCATTTCACTTTTTGCACCAGGGCCCAAAATCTTCAAGTTACGGCTATGCTTGCAAGCTTTGTACATGTGATATATGTGGTGGCAGCAAGAACATCCCAATGGGGAAAATGGAGGTTCAGCTGGCAGGGGCGTAGTTATAGTTATAGGGGGTGCAGCGATAGCAGCTGCTATGGGGCCATGCATCCTGAGGGGTCAAAAGCCCCTTTGACACATAACAAGAAATCTATATTGGAAATGGCACATGGTAACTGGCAGGGGTGCCAATAGGGCAGTACGGACAGTACTCCTGTCTGGTACTCTAATCCACAAGGGGCCCCCTGATATGTTAAAAAATACAAACTAGCAATGGGTGGGGGCCACATTTGATTTGGCTGTATTGGGCCCTGAAACGGTTAATAGATGACTGATGGCAGCCTTCTTAGCGGGGGGCGGGGTGGGAGCGACGGGGGGTAGGGGAGGTGAGAGCATTTCACTTCTGGCACCAGGGCCCAAGAACTTGAACTTACGCCTCTGCAGGCTGGACTAGATTACACTGCAGTACCATTAGTGGCTGCTAGAACATGCCAATGGGGAACATGGAGGTTCCAGTTCAACAAGATTAGGCGGCAGTACCATTGGTGGCAGCAAGAACATGGCAATGGGGAACAGCGAGGTTCTGGTTCAACAAGATTAGGCGGCAGTACTATTGGTGGCAGCAAGAGCATGGCAATGGGCAACAGCAAGGTTCCGGTTCGACAAGTTTAAGCGGCAGTACCACTGGTGGCAGCAACAACATGCCAATGGGAAACATCGAGGTTCAGGATAACAGGACTTAGTATGTTTGTGGTAGTACAGGTGGAGGCATTTAAATAATAAAGATTTGGAGGGCTACAAAGAGGAGGAGTAAGTGGTGTATGCAGTGCACATCAAGGTCATACAGGTGTATTTTTCAAAATAAATTCAGCCGTAAGACTTGTAAATCTAGCTGTTGGCAGCAGTAGAATACAATTTGTAGAAGTAGCTTGCACAGGAGCTACAGACACGAGTTGTAGTGTAGTTTAAATGTGTATTTCACATTGTCAAGAAGACGTGCTACAGTTTACTAGTCAGTGACATCTGCAACCGAGGCAATAGAATGGTCAGAGATCCTCGCTTGATTCGTTGGGTTCCACCACATCATGGACAGGGCCATGATGTGGCAGAACTAGAGCTGGGCGAATTGATTCTAACGAAGTGGACTTCGTTTACAGTTGCAGGAAAACTTCGGTTCTGAACGAAGTCGAAGTTTGGGGTGATTCGCGGGAATGAAGCGTGTTTTTAATTGATAAAATGGCCGCAAGCACATGGCGTTACATGCGGCAAAGAACTCTGGGAGGAAGAAAGGAACACCCTCAATGAAATGGGCAGAGATGAAGCCAATCAGAGACCGGCAGGATTCTGTGGCGTCACCACACTATATAAGTGCGGACGGGACGCTGGCTGCTCACACTCCTCTCTGCCGTGCTCCAGCTGCTGCTGCAGAGATCTCATACAAAAGAAATTTGTTTTTAACAGCGATTTTTTAGGGGGTGTCACTGCTTTTATCAGAGACTGCTCCTATTCCGTTCTAATTTTGATTCAGTTTGTGGGGTATTGTAATTGAAGTACAGTGTGGGTCCAATTCTGCTCCATATACATTTTAATGCCATCTAGTCAGTTCTGGAGCACATTGAATATCCAAAGGTTGTCTAAGCATGTTTTTGCTTTTGCATTCAGTAAAAGAAACGGCGTTTTTACAAGCCACATACCAGTTAATTTTTTGCTGCTGATTTCTGTAGCACAATTTATATCCAAAGGTTAATTAAGCGTGTTTGTGCTATTGTAGTCAGTAAAATAAATGGTGTTTTTAAACTGCAAAGACGAGGACATTTTTCTTGGTGATTTCTGTAGCATAATTTATATCTGAGGGTTAATTAAGCGTATTTGTGCTTTTGTAGTCAGTAGAAGAAACGGCGTTTTTACAAGCCACATACCAATTAATTTTTTCCTGGTGATTTCTGTAGCACAATTTGTATCCGAGGGTTAATTAAGCGTGTTTGTGCTTTTGTAGTCAGTAAAATAAATGATGTTTTTTGGTGTTGGCATCAGTCCTCCTGGGTTACAAGTATTGCATATTTCACAACTTCTAGTATAGTTACTTGCCGTGGTGGAGATTCTGGGTGCTAGGTTTATCTTGTTTATTGAAGAAATCATCTGGTTAGGTCCTCTTTGGGTAGTACCATGAGCCCATTGTACCACAGCTGGGTATAATGCCCTTGGTAAACAAAGTCTATTGCCTTTCCTCTAGAATCCATCTTGGTGTATCTCTGCTCCCAATTCCTCCCAACTTTTCCTTTCCTTCAGGCTTATTCGAGTTGTTTGAGATTGTCTCAACAGGTTAATCTGGATTCAATGCATCTTGTCCTTGGTTCTTCTCTTCTTCTTCTCACCTTCTTCTTTCCTTCTTTCTTCTCGCCTTCTCCTTCTTTCTTCTCACCTTCTTCTTTATTCTCACCTTCTCCTTCTTTCTTCTCACCTTCTCCTTCTTGCTTCTCACCTTCTCCTTCTTGCTTCTCACCTTCTCCTTCTTGCTTCTCACCTTCTCCTTCTTGCTTCTCACCTTCTCCTTCTTCCTTCTCACCTTCTCCTTCTTCCTTTTCACCTTCTCCTTCTTCCTTCTCACCTTCTCCTTCTTTCTTCTCTGCTCTGGTCAGAGCATATACAGCCACTCCTGCTTCCTCTCGAATCTATGGGAAAAGAGCTGAGACCTTTGCAGCCAAGTCTGCTCTGTAGGTGTCTTTACTTCCTCTGTCTCTATTCTTCCATGGGCTTTAGTCTTCAAAATGGTCACTTGAGCTGGCAATTGGAGAGCATGCATTAGAGTCTGAACGGCTTCTTGATTCTTGATGGGCGTTCCACTAGCTGTCTGGAAACCTCGCAGAGCCCACTTCAGGCCAAAGTCATGGGCTACTCCGTACACGTAGGCTGAGTCGGTGTATATGTTCACCGTCTTCCCTTCAGCGAGCTTACAGGCTTCTATTACAGCCCAGAGTTAAGCTTCTTGGGCTGACATTCTCGAAGGTAAATATGCAGCCTTCACGGTTTCTTGCAAGGTAACCACAGCAAATCCTGTATGGAATCATCCTTGATCATTCGCATATATGGATCCATCTGTGAAGAAGACATAGTCTGGGTTCTCCATCTTGGATGTAGAGACAGTAGGAAGATGGAGGGTTTCAGCCTCCATTTGATCAAGGCAGTCATGAAGAGGTTCATCCGCGGCAGTCTGGTCTTCATCTGTGGTAGACTGATCTTCATCTTCATCTTCCCCCCTTGAGAGAGGAAGCAGAGTGGCTGGGTTGAGAGTAGTACATCTCTTCAAGGTGACATTCTCAGGCATCAGTAATGAGCATTGTATATGGAGATGGTGCTGTTTACTGAGATAAGGTTGCTGCGACTGTTTCAGGATCCCTTGTAGATCATGAGGAGCCAAAACATTGACCGGATGGCCTAAAATGATGTCTTGAGTTTTTTCAAGAAGAACTTGTGCAGCAATGACAGCTCTGAGGCAAGTAGGGGCAGTCCGCGCAACAGGATCCAACTTGCAAGAATAGTATCCAAGAGGTCTCATACACTCTCCATGTTTCTGTGCCAAGACTCCAGAAGCATGGCCATAATGTTCAGATAGGAAGATGTTGAAAGGCTGTGAGTAGTCCGTGATTCCCAGAGCAGGAGCTTGTAGGATAAGTTTTTTTTTTGTTTTTTTTTCAGGGCTTGAAAACAGTCTGTCGCAATGGGACACTGAAGAATGCATTGCAGAAAGCATAGACTGTGAAGTAGGCGGCTGAAGAAAGCACTTGGTTGAAAAGGATATGAGCGTTGTGTCAAAGTCTCCGATGGGTGGCCTGATGTAGAGAAAAGCTCAGGAACAGCTTGAAGAGCTCAAGTGACTTCATGTGGAATAGGAGTGTCAAAATCCAAGTACATTCCAGAAGAATCATATATGATAGTAGCATTCATCTTCTGTAGAAAGTCGGCCCCGAGGAGATTAGTTGAGCAAGTGCGAGAGACAAGTAGTCTGGACAGCAGTCTGTGTTGTCCAACTGGTACAGGATTGGTTAAGTGAGTCTGGGTTGGTCGTCCATCCATTTCAACGCATGAAATGTAATCAGGGGAAAGTATGACGTCCGGTGGAATGTCAGAAGTTCGGAACCGATCTGGCTGCACCAGTGTCTACAAGGAAAGGAAGTTGGTGGCCATTAATTTGAAGATTGACGGTCAACACGGCAACAGAATGACTAACAGTGGTGTTTTCTGAAGCATTGAGAAAAACAGTAGACATAGGTTTGCCGGAATCCTATGGCTGGGACGATAGGAGGTGTCTTGAGGTTGGAAAGGCGGATAAGACGCATCTTGAGGATATGCTTGTTGGTACTGACTATGGTTAAGATTGGTAAATTGAGGTCCAATGAATGGATTTATTATTGTAGGACTGAGGTCTGCGTTGTGTTTTTTGATTGAATCTGACGGTTGAAGACCAAAAACTTGATACTGAGGTTGAAATTGATTATATGCTTGAGGGTATTGCGGTATTTGCTGCCATTGGTAAAAATTTTCCCTTTTGTCGTCAAAAGCTTTAGCACGGCACCCTCATGATGTCCGGATCGGTTTTCAGTAAAAAACAAGTTTTCTGATTTGGTTTGCCCGCAGGGTGTGCGTTTGGAAAAGGTGCGAACAATTAATCTCGTGGGACCCTTTGTAGGTTGATACCCGGGGAAAAACTTACATAGGTTGATTGTGTAAAAATGGGGTCTGGTGAGAATAACCCTGTGGGAGCTTTTTGAAATGGGGTCAAAATTAAAACCTTTTTTAACTTTGGGATAAAATCGTCTGTGCCTCAGGAACACTATGCCTTAGCAATGGAAAAGTTGATTTTTTGATACTCTGCATATTCTGTTGAATAAGATTTCAAAGCCCAAAGGGGTTTAAGTAAACCATAACAAAGCGTTGAAAAGAGGATTTTTTGAGCTTTGTGTTCTGTCAAATCCAGGGCGGAAAATAAAGCAGACTTTTGGTAAAAAAATTTCTCCAAAGATTCAGAGGACTCGGGTAGAATTGAAGATATTGACTGAGGACTCACCAAAAGCTTTTCCTTTGCCCAAAAATAAAAAGACATGGCTAAAAACTCCCCCAAAGATGATAAGCACTGATGTCCTCAACAGTTCTTCTTGTAGGGCAATTTGATGAGGGCCCCAAAAAGTAATCCCCAGCCTTGATGGGGCAACATATATAAGATCTTTCAAGGGGAGAATATGTTTTCTGTTTATGACTGATGCCAGGGGTAAAATTGCCGTAGGGTTTTTCTCAGGTCTGGGGACTTGGGTTAGTAGATTATTGACTTTTTTTTGGGGTTAAAAGGCACTTAGCTTGGTTGACCTGGGGTATTTTGGGTGGCACCCCTGGTACAGGTAGCATTGGGCAGAGAAAAGAATCCAGTGGTAGGGGTGGGGCAGTGGGTGGTGCTGCCAAAGGGGGGGGTAAGGTCCATTTTTTAGTTGGTTTGGTGGTGGAGGGAATGTGGGTTAGTTTGCAGGGGACCGAGGTTAAAATCCTAGCAAGGGGGGAAAGTTGGTTCACCGCTTCAAACAGTCACATGGGCAGCACACCTTTAGCTGACTGATTAAAAGCGGTGCCCAAAATTCCCTTCTTTTTTCCCCCCCATCAGTGATTCATTATTTGAAAGATTTATCTTTGACCCAAAAAACAATGTCCCCTGAGAAGTGATGGGGGGCATAGAAACATTTTTGGGACTTTTAGTAAACCAAAAGGGTGAGGTAGAGTATTTTATTTTTTTCCTTTGGTGCAAAATTTTACTAAAAGGGAGGTAAAATTTCTGACCCCCTATTTGGGGATCAATAGCCAACCTGAGCCCTAGAGGGGGAATTTTTTTTTGCCATAATCCTGAGGGTAGGGCATTTGGGGGGTTTTTTGCAGTATGGGGATAGGTCCTGGCAAACCGTCCTTTTTTGGGGCATATTTTTCTGGTTTGTTAGGGGGTAATCTAATTAATAGAGACCTTATAGGGTTAAGGGGCTTTTTTTTGAAACTATTTTTCACACCTGTCCTTTTATATAAAATTTTGATAAAGACAAAATAAGTTCTATTAGTATAACTATGGTGTGTGCTTTGGGATAGGTTTTCTAAATTTTAAGTGTTTTCAAAAAAGTTATATTTTATTTTTTTTTTTTCTTTCCCCCCCCATGTGTATTATTTTAAATTTTATTTTGGGGGGTTCTGGATTTCTTACCCATAATTTTCCCTAGTTTTTGGTTTCTGTTTTAAAAAAACAATTGGGGACTTGCCAACACCAAAAAGCCCCTTGAAATGGCACGCTCAAACTTTATACAAATTTTTTCATCAAAAATTTTTCTTATTTTTTTAAATTTAGTTTCAATGTAATTATACTTTTCAGTTGAAAAACCTGTTTTTTCTGCCAAGCCACTTAACTTGTAAATGCCTCTGCAAATTTTTTTCCCAGGGCCCTCTCCCCACTGTTAGCTTGTAATCTCCGGATTTAGCACGTTCCCCAAAAGGGGGGTTTCATTAACTTTTTTTTTTTTTTAAGTTCGACATATTTTAAATATTTTCCTTAGATCAAAACTCCGAAAAGCACCCTTTTGACTGAGCGCATAATTTTTCAGTATGCCACAAAAGGGGGGAAAAAGTGAGCCGCAGCTTCAGCTATGACCCCCCTAAAAGACTTTGAAAAACAAAGGCCAAGATTTTACACTCTGCCAAAATTCAGTGGAAAGAAAAAAAAGGACGAGCCTAAATATAATATTTAAAACCCAATGCATTTACTACCTAAAATAAAACAGAACAAATTAAAACAAGTGTTTTTTGGAGATTAAGCCCAAAACATACCTAACACTAATTAATATCTTCTGCTCGTCAGCAGGTAATCTCAAAAACTCAGATCATCTGTCTATAACATCTGTCTATAACAGGCTTCGGTCGCTACTGGGTCGCTTCTTAGGGACTGTATCCCTGATATCTAATTTTTTCATCAGGAGCCCAGCTCCTACACTGGAATATGATACCAAAAGGAAAATACACTATCTAGTCATGTGTACTTTACAGAGCAACAGGCAGAGACATCAATTGGTAGCGTTTAAAAGGTATACGCATATAGTACGCACACCAGTACCAGACCACACCCTGGAGGCACACCTGGACGCCTACAGGTCTCCTAAGGGAGGAGACAAACCACCCAAAAACTTTCACTAGAATGTCCGAAAAACAGATAAGTCACAGATTTATAAAAATCAGCGAACTTACCCGTTTCTGTGGGGGTGATCAAGCCCCAAGTGATAAAGCCTCAGCACCCCCATGGATTTTCCTCGGATGGTCATCTGAGAGTCCGAAACCAATGTCAAGATGATAAATCAGGTGTGGAAATTATCTTTTGTTCCACTCCTTTATCCAATTAAATGTCTCCTCCGAATTATATTATTATTACAGCTGTCGACAGACAGAGCTCGAGAGATACGACCCACACCTTCCGTTTGGGACATAAATCTGCTTTATTAATAAGAAGTAACAGTTTGATATCTTCTACGTATTAAGAATCACATGATAATTCTATCATTGGTTAATTGGCTGTTGCTGAAACCTCATAGTCTCCTGTATCTACATAAGGTTGTAGCATTAGTTGATAAGAGACAATCCGAGAGAGGAATTTCTTTGGTTTCTTGATTTTAACTTCTCGCTGAACACACAGTGCATCCATTCCAAAGTAAAACTGTGTGAAAGATATCTGATACTTCGATAAGGATGTATACGCAAAAACCAGTTTAAACAAACTATCTGATAAACTTAAATAAGAATGTAATGATGAAACAGACTTTGATGCTTTTTTCCTTAAATTACCAACTTGACAGAAGGAGCAGCTGGCAGCAGATGTGTAGCATCAGGTAGGTGGCAGCATCAGAATAGTAGCTGAGGCAGGTAGCCAGAAGAATCCAGACTCATTTATCAAAGTTTGGGTGAGGTGGCGAGACTGATCTAATCTGATAGGCAATCGCCTCAGTCAACGAGTGCTGGCGCCATGAGTGACGAGGAGCTTGAGCATCTGGACTGGTAGATGATGGGAAAGACAGATAGCTCCCTTCAGCAGAGGTGGTGGAGCCTTGACTGCCTGAAATGAGATGCGTGCCACTGGATGCTGCTGTTGTTGCTGTGGCAAGATGGACCACCACATCTGAGACATGTTTCTCCCAGACCACTGCATGGTGACGCTGCATTTGTTGATGCATGGTCATGGTGCCAACATGAGGTCCCTGGCCATGCTTCACTTTCTGCCCACAGATTCTACATATACCCATTTTCGCCTCCTTCGGTGTCTTGGCAAAAAGCTGCCATACTGCAGAGTAGGTGATATTACCACCAACGCTCCGCACTGACTGACCGCTACCGCCGCTGCCTCGGTGAGCGCCTGCGCCGTGTTTTTCTGGGCCGGAAGGGACCTGCGAATTTTGGGGGGGGTCTATTTTTTCTTTGCTC
>JAODAL010012374.1:0-95687 GCA_025379985.1 Phyllomedusa bahiana
TTTTTTAAATAATAACCTGCGGTGACTAGAAAAGTTCTGTATCCTTTTGTAATAAAAAGTGGGTCTTTGAAAAAAAACGAGCTGCGCCAAAGTGAAAAAAAACGAAATAAATTTTGTACTGTTTATAATAGGTGGTTTTTGCACTTAAAAATTACAACCCCAATTATAGAAAATTTTTGCTGGAAATATCCATACAAATGGGTTTTTAACAAAAATGGCCTGTCCAAAGTGAAAAAAAACCAATTAAATTGTGTAGGATAATAAAATGGGTTTTGCATTTAAAAATACCCCTGCGGTACTAAAAAGTTTGAATCCATTGTAATACAAAGGGGGTCTTTGAAAAATTTGAGCTGCACCAAAGTGAAAAAACACGTAATTAAATTGTGTACTGAAATAATAGGTTTTTTTTGCACCTATGAAATACAACACCAATTATTTAAATTTTCTGTATGGTAATATCCGTTCAAGATGGGTCTGTTAACAAAAATGGCGTGCGCCACAGTGAACAAAACCTAATTAAATTGTGTACGGATAATAAAACGTGGTTTTTCCACCTATAAATAGATCTGCGGTGACTAGAAAGTTCTGTATCCTATGAAGTACAGTGTGGGGTCTTTGAAACAAAAATGGAAAGCTGCCGCCAAAGTGAAAAACACGAAATTTAAAATTGTGTACTGAATAATAATAGGTGGTTTTGCACCTATGAAATACAACACCAATTACTAGCAAATTACTAGCAGAAGAAAACCGGCTCTGTGGCGCCTGAAGAGCTTACCTCTGTACCGGACCGGGCACAGCTATCGGGGTCGCGACGCAGGGACGCTCCGGTTCTGGACTGCCCTCAAATCCTGCCTGCCTGGAGCTTCTCAAGTGGCCTGTGCGGAGGGACGGAATCGCCGGGAGTGTCGGCTCTGCCGGAGCTGAGAGAGCCTGTGTGCTGCGGGAGCAGCAACTCACCGTCACCGCTTCCCGGTCAGTACCTCGCGCGGCTCTCTCCCTCGCTGTCCGCAGCAAGCAACCTCCCTGACAAACCTGCATCCCCTGAGGACACTGGTGGGGTCATTAAGTGTGCTTCCAAAATGGCGGAAGGTGCCATATCTCCTCCAGCGCTCTCAGTGCACAATAAGGGCTCCCCTCCGTCACTCAACTCCACTGTGAACTGGGCGGCTGAGGGCTCGGACAATGTGGAGACCGGTCCCCTGATAATGGTGGCAGAAGTTATAGAACCAACAGGGCCAGAATGTCAGTCTGGTATTGCACCCCAGGCACAGAGTCACAATTCTGCAGATAGCACACAGACATCTGATGCTGTCACAGGCTCTATGAAGCATTATTTCACTGCACCAAGGCCTCAGAGGATAGGCCCACGCTGCTGCAAGGGACTCTTCCGTTACCTCAGAGGGCACGCAAACCCCCCTTAGAAGCCCTAGCTGACACCACTCAAGTCCCTGGGAAGCAGGTTACTATGGACGCTTTGCAACCCATACCACACTTTACTGATCCCACCAGGGGCCACACCTGAACCGTGCCGACAGCACAGCGCAGTTCATCCTGGCATTCCAGCCCGGCCACCTCTGCGTGGGGAGATAGCCCTCTGAGACCCCCACTGAGTCCGCAGGAATCACAACCAGCAGCACTCGACTATCTGGGCGACCCCCAGACCCTTGTATGCGCCGCCGGTCTCCCCACCCTTGAGGTAGCGCTGCACACGCTTGCAGCCCATCCAGAACTGCGGGCCCTTCTATCCTTTCTCCCATCGAAGCTTGATATAAAACAAATGGCTAGAGATCTACAACAAGCATGGCGGCAAGATTTGAAACCGGTTCAATCGGACGTATCCGCCCTTCAGGCCAAAGTTCAGCACTTAGAAGCTGCCCACCGTTCCACAAGTCTCACCATCTCCAGCCTGCAATCCTCCATCACTGAACAAAACGACCGTGCCATCCAGATGGCATATCAAATGGATGACTTGGAGAATCGGAACAGGCGGAACAATATCCGAATTAGAGGCCTGCCTGAGTCTATTAAGACCGCGGAATTAACACCAACCTTAACGAAAATATTCAATTACGTATTAGGGAGACCGGAAAGTACAATGATTGAGTTTGACCGGGCACATCGGGCACTCCGCCCTCAGAACCCAGACCCTAAGCGTCCGAGGGACATTATTTGTAGAGTCCATCACTCTACACTCAAGGACGAAAATATGAGGAAGGCCCGACTTATGCAAAATGTGGTGCACGATGGCATCAAAATCGAAATTATTGTCGTTCCGCACGCCAGCGGACCTCCCTATGTTCTGTTCAGCTCTGGATCTCCCTGATATCCTGCTTCCTGATTGGCAGACAGTTATGTTGGCTGACACTCCTCTCTTTCAAGGCCCTTCTACACGCACGCCGAGTCGCCCTCTCCCCCCCGTCACTCCAAGATCCCAGGGCGCTCGTCGACGAATGAGGAGTCCAGAGTACACTTCCTCCACATCGCCGCACCTCCGCTGACCTTCAGTTTGGACTTGGTAGTGGCAACTTCTACCTGTGTTGATTTCTCTTCTAATGCCTGAGCGTGTTCTCTTAATTCTGGCTTCTTTTCCTGACCTCAGCGTCTCCCTAGGCATGGTTGATCCGAGAGGTGATTAGAGAGTATGAACTCTGCTCTTTTGCTCTTTCCTCCTGGTCTCTCCTTTCCTTATTCCCTCCTCACCTCTTCCTCTTTTTCCCTTATCCTTTTTCCTTCCTGCCCTCTCGTCTCCTCGCTTCAGCCTCTTATGGATTATTGCGGACTTATGGCTAGCATAAGGCTGACCTCTCTCAATGTCAAAGGCTTCACTGTCCCTGAAAAGCGCTCCCAAATTTTATATCACCTCCATAAGCAGAGTTCGCACGTAGTATGTCTCCAGGAGACACACCTTTTGAAATCACACCTGCAGAGCTTTAGAAATAAATATTTCCCTGTCTGGTACCACAGCAATAATTCTGACACCAAAACAAAAAGGTGTAGCCGTACTTTTCCATAGGTCTTTGCCGATCCAGGTCTTGGATGTTTTACAGGATTAGGAAGCCAGATACTTATTTATTAATTGCAAAATCAAGGGCCATTTGCTCACTATTGTGACCATCTACGCCCCTAACTCGGGTCAATTATCCTTTTTTACTAAGTGTCTGGATGCCCTCACAAGTTTCGCAAAAGGACAGATAATTTTTTGTGCCGATTTTAATTTAGCACTAGATCCAGAATTAGATACCTCATCTGGTCACTCTCACATAACCAGGAGCGTACTCAATAAATTTAAAAAACTGATACACAATATGCAGCTTGTGGATGTTTGGAGACTTCTTCATTCAAGAGAACGAGACTATACCTTTTTCTCACATCCACATGGCTCATATAGCCGTATCGACTACATAATGTTGCAGCATTCTCTTCTCCCGTATGTCTCCGATGCCTCTATTGGAAGCATTTTGCACTCGGACCATGCCCCTATCCATTGTGACTTAATTCTCCCACATTCCACTCGTCCGGCATTTTCCTGGAAGTTAAATGAGTCGCTCTTATTGAATTCAGTATGCCTCTCCGACCTTAAACGTACCATTGAATCTTTCAATATATAAAACGAAAAGGATGCCAGCTCACCGTCAGTGTTCCACCCCTGGACGTGCACGGATAGACTGGAAACGAGTCTCAGGTGATCCAAACAAACGAAGAGGAAGTCCAGCTCAAGACCAGGTAGGTAGAAAATATGAAGATAGCCTTTATTCCAAATGCATTAAAACAGAGTCGACATAACCATGATGTAGTTGTAGTAAGAAAGCGCTAACGCGTTTCGGAAAATTATTCCTTAATCATAGCGTATATTGCATAACAAAGCTTTCCTTTAAATAGACCTATATCCGGTCACATGTGCTAGGAAAGATAACTTTAACCCTTGCACCTCTGGTATATTATTGAATATATAAAATATACGAAATCCAATATATAAAACGTACAAAACCTACAATAACATCAATATTGATAAAAAAAACATCCTGTCTCTTGTTCATACCTGCCGGATAACGTGAGCCTAACTGGTAGATCCACCATGTCTCCCTATTTAATAGTTTTTTGTTGTGATCACCACCTCTAACGGGCTTAAAGGAGTTGTCTCATTACGAGCTTTCAGCCTGTCAGTGTCCCTGGTAAGTTGAACTGAGGGGCGTGCTTCTTGGTCTGTCTCTTCTGCTCCCTCTCCCCCCTCCCCTCAGCACACAGGCAGCTACCTAACTTCTCTACCGGGGGGGGGGTTTGCTCTCAGAGTTCACCCTGTGTGTGCCTGCCTAGGTCTGTTACAGGAGAGGGCTGATCTATGAGTGTAGAGAGGTCTGTGAAGCTGCTGTGTATGCTAATAGAGCAGAGGGGGTGCATGTGTTCCTATATCCCCTGCTTAGCTTACAAGTCTCCACATCTCCAGCAACAACAAGGGAAGTGTTACTATACTCAGGATGTCTCACTAATACAGGAGAGCATAAAGAAATTCACATGCCTGATCTGTTACAGTATTAGTATAGTCACAGTTCCAAAGACATATCATGATTATAGTAACAGACAGGGTCACTGCTGTCAAAATCTATCTGTGTAGAGAGCAGGAGGAAGCAGGGACACACAGGGTTAATCCAGGCTGCATGGACACAGACTCCAGAGTCCTCCCTCCCCTCCCTCTCCACTACAGAAGCATTCTGTGCAGGAGGGGCTCTCTGCTCCGCCCTGTCTTCAAAGGTGATGAGTCATTCAGACCTGACAGCCAGAAAAGATAAGGATCAACGGGGTGGGCTGCTATAGAGATTTGAGAAGTGATGTAGTAATACTAACAGGGCTAGCTCAAAATCAGTTGTAATTTTGTAATGAACATATATTGCAAAGCTGCTTGTTTTTTAAAGATCTTTAAATTAAAACCCAATCATTGTAGCGAGACAACCCCTTTAAACACTCTCTCAATGCCCGAAAAAGAAAATCCTAAAGTATTCCTATTATGATGTTCGATGAAATGCCTAGAAGCCATCGATATTCCCACAGACAGTGGTTTGCGTATATCAGACAGGTGCCTTCGGATCCTGATTTTTAACGTTTGTTGATGTGCACCCAACATATTGCAAGTTGCAATCAGAAACAGGAATCAAATACACTGTGAATTTAGTGTACAATTGATAACGATGTAATATTATGTGTTATATTGCTCACAGATGAAGTAAAGTTTTGGGGTGATCTGCATAAAGTTGCAAGCTATGCAACACGAGTGTCCACATTTTTTAAGAGTCTCTATGTAATAACCAGGTCGGGGTATTGGGTAATTCTGATAAGAAATAAACTAGGTGACAATAGAGAACCAAGAGTTCTCCTTTCTTAGAAACAAATTTTATACCCTCCTTATCTAAAAGTGTTTTCATATTATCCTGAGAGAAAAGTACAGGTAGATTTTTCTTATGATAGACACAATATCTTTAAATTGTGGACTATAGGGGGTAGAAAATACAATCTTATTGATAGACTAGTACTCTCTTATTTGTTGTTAACAATTTATCGCGAGATAATTAGCTACTTTCCGTTTGGCTCTATTTACACTCCAGTGTGGGTATCCTCTTTCCAATAAATGGGATCACATGTTGACGCTCATATTCCTGAATTTATGTTCTACTGAACAGTGTCTTTTAAATTTTCTGATTAATTCTCCCACCGGAAGATTTTTAATCACATGTGGTGGGTGACAGGATCCTGCCTGTAATATCGAGTTCCTTGCTGTGGGTTTCCGATATGGGAGAATATAAACCCCCCCCCCTGGTTATTACCACTCAAAGTGACATCCAAAAGTTGACTCATTCTCATGCCATTCATAAGTAAATTGTGGGTTCATGGTATTTTGATTAATAAATGTGCAAAAATTCATGGCTTCCGACTCCGTGCCCCCCCACACCAGGAGCAGGTCATCTATGTAACGACCATACCACCGATGTTGGAGGAGGAAGGGACAGTGGGAAGAGAAGAGAAACTTCTCCTCCCATGCCGACAAAAATATTTGGCCAGAGCCGGGGAGAATTTTGCGCCCATAGATGAACCTTGGCACTGCAGATAGAATTCCTATCAAAACTGAAGAAAGTTATGTCTCAATAAAAAGTCTGTGGCCATAACCAAAAATTCATTGAGTTCCCTTTGACTGCGGACTAAATCTGAAAAGATGAATTCCAAACAGGACAAACCCTGGTGTGGGGCATGGAGGGGGTATAACCCCACCACATCACACGACACCCAGGAGAGCCCGGAGTCCCATGTTGCTTGGACAGGATAGTAACCAGACTTTTTGAGTCTTTTATAAGTCCTGGTAAATTTAACACAAGTGGCTGTAGAATCCCATCTATCCAGCCCCAAGGAACTCACCCAATGCGCCTAAAACCAGCTACAATAGGTCTAAGTGGTGGTGGGAATAGATTCTTATGGATCTTTGAATGAATGGAAAATTGGTATGGTTGGTTTGATCTACAAACAATTTGTCAGCTAATGTAGTAGAGATAGCTCCCATTGTGATTCCTTCTTGTAAAAATTTTTTTTTTAGTTTGGTTTTAAAATAGATAGTTGGATCACAAGAAAGGGGGCGATAAGTTCCCTGTCTGCAACAATTTTAATATTTAACTTGCGATATAACCAGCATCAAGTGCCACAATCGCCCCACCCTTATCCCCCTGGACGTAATTAACAGATCTGTTTTGTTCTGTATTTTCTACTAGCGCTGTTTTGTTCTAATTTGGACATGTTAAATTTAACAGGATTATCTCTAATTTTCTGCTGCAAACATCAAAAGGTCTCTTTCTATATTTCTTGGAACATACCAGACCAACCGGGCGGGTTGATAGGATAAAAATTACTGTTTTTCCTATGAAAATCAGGACAAGGTGCTGCAACAGAAAATGAGTTTTCACTTTCCAAATTACTTTAATGCAACAATGTTACAAGTTTCTTCAAAACGAATTGTATACTACAGGATTGGACCATGTACATCAGTGTAAAGACCAGCATCACCATTTCCATCATCAATTTTTGAAAATGATTCTTTAAAGTTAAATACGTGCAAATCTATTTATGTCCAATAGTGTAGAATACAAAAAATTTTTTGTGGGAATAAACCCCAACCCCTTAGATAGTAAGCGATTTGAGTCTCTGTTAATATATAGCTTGAAAAATTTGACTTAGGAGAATCTAAAATTTTGCGTTTGCGTGTTTTCGATCTTGATTTTCTTGTGTTTTCTCCCGGATCTCCTGGATCGTTTTTGACGTGGATGTTGTGTTAGTTTTGCCTCTTTTGGGAATGTTCTTTTTGTTCTTTTTGTCTGGTACATCTGACTGGGAGGTGTCCGAAGGTTCTTCAGAGACTGACGTGGCTGAAGTTTCCATGAAGAGTCAAGTCCTGGAAAGGAAACACTTTTCTTCTGTTGGTCCACTGTTGTTTGTTTGTTGTTGATTTTTCAAAATGGAGCGAGGGGTGGAAGCACGCGGTGCCAGGTATAGACTTTGTCATTGTTATAATCAAAAGTGTCTCTTTCAAATTTTCCCTTTTTCTTATATGCCACAATTGAGTCTTCCAATTTCTGTATATTGTTTAACATTTTTTTTGCAATTTCTTATATTTGGTTGTAGGCTCAAAGGGGCTGCAGCTCTGCTTTGACACTTGAGATTTCTTGGTTAATAGTATTTCTTGATGTGTCTTCATTTTTTAATTACAATTTCCCATGAGTTTGAATGGCAATTGCTCAATATTGAATTCCATTCTTCCATTAGTTCTTTTTGGGAAGTGGATTAGTCGGGAACTTTTTGATACGCGGGCCCACGCGGTATCATTTTCTTCTCAATATAATTGCTTAGTGTGGTTTGACCCCACCAAAGACGCAACTCTTTGCAGGTGAGACTTTTCTAATTTAGCATAGTAATTTGCAGATCTTGGTCAACTGCTTGGTTTACTGCCGGGTCTCATTGCTTGTAAAAATATCTGCGGCTTTTTTTACCCTTGCTGAGACCACCGATGACGGATTCAAGTCAGTTGAGGTGGAAGGAAAGGCAGGTATTTGAGACATTATGGTCGAACTCTTATTCAATGCATAAATTCCACTATAGAATCAATTTATTATATTTTGTGGTATATAAATCTAGTCATCAGTATTCTTTTTATAAACTCACAAGTCCAATGAAATATTCAAGTGATGAGACTAGATGTATGACAGGAGCACTTACTATTTCCAAGATATACAATATATAAAACGAAAAGGATGCCAGCTCACCGTCAGTGTTCCACCCCTGGACGTGCACGGATAGACTGGAAACGAGTCTCAGGTGATCCAAACAAACGAAGAGGAAGTCCAGCTCAAGACCAGGTAGGTAGAAAATATGAAGATAGCCTTCATTCCAAATGCATTAAAACAGAGTCGACATAACCATGATGTAGTTGTAGTAAGAAAGCGCTAACGCGTTTCGCAAAATTATTCCTTAATCATAGCGTATATTGCATAACAAAGCTTTCCTTTAAATAGACCTATATCCGGTCACATGTGCTAGGAAAGATAACTTTAACCCTTTTCACCTCTGGTAATTATTGAAAAATAAAATATACGAAATCCAATATATAAAACGTACAAAACCGACAAAAACATCAATATTGATAAAAAAAACATCCTGTCTCTTGTTCATACCTGCCGGATAACGTGAGCCTAATTGGTAGATCCACCATGTCTCCCTATTTAATAGTTTTTTTTTTGTGATCACCACCTCTAACGGGCTTAAAACACTCTCTCAATGCCCGAAAAAGAAAATCCTGAAGTATTCCTATTATGATGTTCGATGAAATGCCTAGTAGACATCGCTATTACCACAGACAGTGGTTTGCATATATCAGACAGCTGCCTTCGGATCCTTATTTTTAACGCTGTTTATGTTCACCCAACATATTGCAAGTTGCAATCAGTACAGGTAATCAAATACACTGTGAATTTAGTGTTACAATTGATATACGATGTTATTTTTATGTGTTATATTGTTCACAGATGAAGTAAAAGTATTGGTGATCTGCATAAAGTTGCAAGCTATGCAACACGAGTGTCCACATTTGTAAGAGCCTCTATGTAATAACCAGGTGGGGGTATTGGGTAATTCTGATAAGAATAAACTAGGGGACAATAGAGAACCAAGAGTTTACACTTTCTTAGAAAACAAATTTTATACCCTCCTTATCTAAAAGTGTTTTCATATTATCCTGAGAGAAAAGTACAGGTAGATTTTTCTTAATGATAGACACAATAATCTTTAAATTGTGGACTATAGGGGGTAGAAATACAATCTTATTTGATAGACTAGTATCTCTCTTATTTGTGTTAACAATTTATCGCGAGATAAATTAGCTACTTTCCTTACACTCCAGTGTGGGTATCCTCTTTCCAATATTCGATCACATGTTTGACGCTCATATTCCTGAAATTTATGTTCTACTGAACAGTGTCTTTTAATTCTGATTAATTCTCCCACCGGAAGATTTTTAATCACATGTGGTGGGTGACAGGATCCTGCCTTAATATCGAGTTCCTTGCTGTGGGTTTCCCATATGGGAGAATATCAACCCCCCCCTGGTTATTACCACTCAAAGTGACATCCAAAAAGTTGACTTCATTCTCATGCCATTCATAATAAATTGTAGGTTCATGGTATTTTGATTAATTTAAAAGTGCAAAAATTCATGGCTTCCGACTCCGTGGCCCCCCCACAAACCCGGAGCAGGTCATCTATGTAACGACCATACACCTGATGTGGGGGAGGAAGGAACAGTCGGCAGAGATGAGAAACTTCTCCTCCCATGCCGACATAAATATGTTGGCCAAAAGCCGGGGAGAATTTTGCGCCCATAGTTTAACCTTGGCACTGCAGATAGAATTCTCTATCAAAACTGAAGTAGTTATGTCTCAATAAAAAGTCTGTGGCCATAACCAAAAAATTTATTGAGTTCCCTGGAGTGCGGACTAAATCTGAAAAGATGAGATTCCAAACAGGACAAAGCCTGGCCTGGGGCATGGAGGGGTATAACCCCATCACATCACACGACCCCCCAGGAAGTCCGGAGTCCCATGTTGCTTGGGACATGATTAGTAAACCAGACTTTTTGAGTCTTTTATAAGTCCTGGTAAATTTAACACAAGTTTGGGTGTATAATCCCATCTATCCACGCCCCAGGAACTCACCCATGGGCCCTTTTCCAGCTACAATAGGTCTAAGTGGTGGTGGGAAATAGATTCTTATGGATCTTTGGAAATGAAATGGAAAATTGTTATGGTTGGATGATCTACAAACAATTGTCAGCTAATGTAGTAGAGAGATAGCTCCCATTGTGATTCCTTCTTGTAATAATTTTTTTTAGTTGGTTTTAAATAGATTAGTTGGATCACAAGAAAGGGGGGGATAAGTATCTGTCTTGCAACAATGTTATATTTAACTTTCGATATAAACCAGCATCAAGTGCCACAATCGCCCCACCCTTATCCGCTGGACGTATTAACAGATCTGTATTGTTCTGTAGTTCTACTAGCGCTGTATGTTCTAATTTGGACATGTTAACTTTAACAGGATTATCTCTAATTTTCTGCTGCAACATCAAAAGGTCTCTTTCTTTTTTTCTTGGAACATATCCAGACCAACCGGGCGTGAGTTGATAGGATAAAAATTACTGTTTTTCCTATGAAAATCAGGACAAGGTGCTGCAACAGAAAATGAGTTTTCACTTTCCAAATTGCGTAATGCAACAATGTTACAAGTTTCTTCAAACGAATTGTATACTACAGGATTGGACACATGTACATCAGTGTAAAGACCAGCATCACCATTTCCATCATCAATATTTGAAAAATGATTCTTTAAAGTTAAATTATGTCTGGATATGTTCCAAGAAAATATAGAAAGAGGATACCCACACTGGAGTGTAAATAGAGCCAAACGGAAAGTAGCTAATTTATCTCGCGATAAATTGTTAACAACAAATAAGAGAGATACTAGTCTATCAAATAAGATTGTATTTTCTACACCCATATAGTCCACAATTTAAAGATATTTGTCTAAACATTAAGAAAAATCTACCTGTACTTTTCTCTCAGGATAATATGAAAACACTTTTAGATAAGGAGGTATAAAATTTGTTTCTAAGAAAGGTAGAACTCTTGGTTCTCTATTGTCAAACCTAGTTTATTCTTTTCAGAATTACCCAATACCCCGACCTGGTTTAAAATATAGGTCTTACAAATGTGGGCACTCGTGTTGCATAGCTTTCAAACTTTATCAGATCACCAATACTTTTACTGTGAGCAATATAACACATCTGTGAGCATATAACACATAATATTACATCGTATATCAATTGTAACACTAAATTCACCCGTGGGATTTGATTACCTGTACTGATTGCAACTTGCAATATGTTGGGTCACATTTAACGTTAAAAATCAGGATCCGAAGGCACCTGTCTGATATACGCAAACCACTGTCTGTGGGAATATCGATGGCTTCTAGGCATTTCATCGAACATCATAATAGGAATACTTCAGGATTTTCTTTTCGGGCATTGAGAGAGTGTTTTTCCCGTTAGAGGTGGTGAACCACAACAAAAAACTAAATTTAAAAAGGGAGACATGGTGGATCTACCAGTTAGGCTCACGTTATCCGGCAGGTATGAACAAGAGAAGGATGTTTTTATCAATATTGATGTTATTGTAGGTTTTGTACGTTTTATATATTGGATTTCGTATATTTTATATTATTCAATAATATACCAGAGGTGCAAGGTTAAAGTTATCTTTCCTAGCACATGTGACCGGATATAGGTCCCATTTAAAGGAAAGCTTTGTTATGCAATATACGCAATGATTAAGGAATAATTTTCCGAAAGCGTTAGCGCTTTCTTACTACAACTACATCATGGTTATGTCGACTCTGTTTTAATGCATTTGGAATAAAGGCTATCTTCATATTTTCTACCTACCTGGTCTTGAGCTGGACTTCCTCTTCGTTTGATTGAATCTTTCAGTTCCACACATCTTTTCAACCCCTCCGCCCCTCAGGTCAAATGTGAAGCCCTCAAGTGTGTCCTGCGAGGAACCCTCATTAAACATGGAGCACGGTTAAAAAGAGAACACTCCCAAAAATTACAATCTTTTCTCTCGCGCCTGCATTTATTGGAATCGGCCCATAAGTCTTCTGGCTCGGACTCAGTTCTTAGAGATCTCACGCAAACACGACACGAAGTGCTTCAGTTAATGGATCACAGATATAAGAGGTATCGGCAAATCTGTTCCAGCTATTTTTATGTTTGGAGCGATAAGCCAGGAAGATTTTTGGCTCGGGCATTACGTGATAGAAGAGCCTCCCTATACATCCCTTCTATTAACAACAAAGAGGGTAAACTGGTTCATATCACTGAGGACATCTTGGGGACTTTCCATGCCTACTACTACGACCTTTATAATATCCCTGCTCCTGAGATTCTTTCTGGACCGGAGCTGTATAACAAGTCCTTGCGGGATTACTTGTCTACCACTGCCTTGCCCCCCCTGGGACCTCAATCCCTCGCCTCTCTGGAGGAACCATTTTCGATGGAGGAGCTCAAAAGCACAATTAAAGCCCTTCCATCGGGGAAGAGTCCGGGTCCAGATAGCTTCACCGCTCAATTCTTTAAAGTCCTAGCAGACGACTTTGCCTCACCTCTTCTTACTGCTTTTAATGAGGTATCCCCAGATTCCCCCCTTTGCTCAGGACTTTTTAAAGGCCTATGCTTGAGTTACCGGCCCATATCACTCATTAATACAGATGCCAAGCTCTTCGCAAAGCTGATCGCTAGGAGACTTGGTCCTCTGCTGTCTTCTTTGATCTACCCAGACCAGGTGGGATTTGTTCCCTCCAGAGAAGCGAGGGACAATACCCTAAAAACATTCTCCCTTATCCACCATTTACAATCCTCGCGTTTTCCTTGTATCCTTCTCTCATTAGACACAGAGAAGGCTTTTGATCGTGTGAATTGGTCCTTCTTGTGGGGAGTGTTGGAACATCTAAGAATTTGGCCCGGTTATGATGCGTAGAGTTACGGCTTTATATCACTCACCTCGGGCTCAGATTCGAGTCAACGGCTCCTTATCTCATCCATTTAGAATCACCAATGGTACCAGACAGGGATGTCCATTATCTCCCTTGCTCTACGTATTAGCGTTAGAGCATCTTTTACAAGCAATAAGATCAGACCCTTCTATTCAGAGCATACCCATTGCTCAGCGCCACATCAAATGCTCTGCCTTTGCGGACGACTTGCTACTTTACCTTTCAAGTCCCCTTACCTCTCTACCAGCGGTAATCAAAACCTTACAACATTATGGTTCTCTGAGTCACAACAAAATAAATATGACTAAAAGTGTTGCCTTAAACATCAATGTTCCTGAGCATACTCTGCAATCCTTAAAGTCATCCTTCCCACTTACATTGGCCTCGACCTCTTTCAAGTACCTGGGGGTCCATATCCCTTCAGATTTGGAGAGGACATATGACCTCAATTTCTACGCCTTACTGGGTACAATCTCCCGGGACCTATCGAGGTGGGATAGGAAAGACTTCTCTTGGATAGGGCGTATAAACATCCTCAAAATGAACGTCCTTACCCGATAGTTATACCTATATGAAACGATCCCCGTCTTGTTACCTAAGACCTTCTTTATGGCCTTGCGCAAGGTGACATCCAATTTTGTATGGGCTCGAAAACACCCCAGAATAGCCAGCTCCACTCTTACCAGACCAAAAATAGAAGGGGGGTTAGCGATGCCTGATTTTCAAGCATATTACTTAGCTTCAGTGCTGGTTCGTACTCTTGATGCCTTTCACAATCTCAATTCTAAGCTTTGGGTGGAACTGGAGGCCCAACTGTATGGTGCTCCCACAGAGGCTTTACCCTGGTTGGCGACCAACTTTTTGCCTAAAAAATCCATTAGCAACATTTCCTTTTTGGCAAGAATCTCTGTCTTGGTATGTAGGGCCTTTCCCACCAAAATTGCCTTGTTTCACCCGGGGGATGCCTTACCCCTGTAATTGCAAACCCTAGTGTTCCTGAGCCCCTATCCCAGGCTCTTGCTCGCTTGCAGGGGAGAAGGCTTTCATCCTCTGTATTTGGGAGTGTGCTCGAAGGGAATTCCCTGAGGCCGTACCATGACTTGGTAAGTGGCTCCCCTGACAATTATTTTTCCAGGTTGAGCTACTATCAGCTGTTAAGCTTCTATACCAAGAATAAGGCTGGCCTGGCCTTAGACAGACCCTGCTCCCCCTTTGTCATGGTGCCTGTTGGACTCCTCAGGGAAGCGCATGCTTTCTAGAGTGTATGGGTTATTATGTCAAGTCGGTAATTTAAGGAAAAAAACATCAAAAGTCTGTTTCATCATTATATTCTTATTAAGCTCATCAGATAGTTTGTTAAACTGCTTTTACTGCTATACATCCTTATCGAACTATCAGATATATCTCACACAGCTTTCCTTGAGACAGATGCAGAGTCTGCTAGAACCAAGAAAGTCAAGGCCTTCCTCCTCCCCCAGATGATACAGAGCATTTGGGAATGTGTCATATCAGCTAATGCTTCATACGTACATGCAAATTATAACTTGTCTCTTAGCGACCACCAATTAACCAATCATGTAGTGATAAAATAGTCATGTGATTAAAAAGTTCTATTGGAATGTAATTTACGGTGATTAAACTTCAGATTACATGTTCCAGCCAATCATATGGGTCATACTTCTCGAGCTCCGGCTGCCGGCAGCAATAGTAATAATATAATTCGGAGGAGGTATTTAATTGGATAAGGAGTGGAACAAAGAGAATTTCCACACCTGATTTAATCATCTTGACAATTAGGTGCCTCTGAAATCAATAAATTAACGTTCCAGCGCAGTTGGGAGAGAGACCTGGGTAGGGAGCTCTCAGGAGAAGCTTGGGAAAAGGCTTTCTATCTCGTACATAAGTGCACTGTTTCAATCATTAAGCGTTGGTATAGGGTCCCTTCCCTCCTCCATTCCCTCTATCCAGTTGCCTCCAACGTATGCTGGCGATGTCAAAGAGAGGTGGGCACCATGTCCCACATCTGGTGGAGTTGTTTGGTCCTCCAACCTTTCTGGATTAAGGTACTGGACCTTACGCATATTATAACAGGTCTGAAAATCAGCAATGATCCGGCCTCTCTGCTTCTCTTTGACTTGCCACTGTCCGCCTCCTCTCTCAGATCCCACCTGCTCTCATTCCTTCTCTCGGCAGTGAAGGCAGTCATCCCCCGGCTTTGGCAATCAACCTCCTGCCCGTCTATTTCTTCTTGGCTCAAGGAAATCCATAGGCTCCAACGGCTGGAAGAGTTTAGGAGTGATTATCCTCTGTAGGCTAGCAAGTTCTTATTGACCTGGCGTGATTGGATTAATTTCTGCCAGACCGGATGGTATCGCTCATTCCATTAAGGTACACCCTGCTGATTCCTTTCCGCTCCTCTAGTACTAACGTGGCTGCTCACTTAGTGGTTTTGGATTGACACCGATCGGATACTTCTCACCCTTTCTTTCTTTAGTTCTTTTCTAGTTCTACCTTTTATTGTGTTTACTGTTTCTTCCCCTATGTTGGTCCCTAGAGGGATCTACATCCGTTATGTTCTATCTGTATCCTCTTCCGAACTGACGTGCCGACAAAATCGTCCTGTCCACATGCAGTAGGGTTGAGAGGTCTCGTAGTTTCTCTTAACCTTCATTTCAATACGCTGTTAGATTGTAACCCTAGCAATGCAATGTCGGACCTTCAGTTCTATTTTTAGATGATGTATACAGAAGGCGATGTTTCAGTTCTGTGTCACTAGGTTTTTATAAATATTGATCTTTTGCACCATCAGTTGTTTATTGATCTCTAGTAATGATTACCTGTTTCAGTATTGGATGTTTTTCAACTTGTTAAACTTCTGTACACTTATCTTTTGTACACTCAATAAAGTCTTTTGAATACGGAAAAAAAAATTGTGTACGGATAATAAAATGTGGTTAAATTGTTAACAACAAATAAGAGAGATACTAGTCTATCAAATAAGATTGTATTTTCTACACCATATAGTCCACAATTTAAAGATATTGTGTCTATCATTAAGAAAAATCTACCTGTACTTTTCTCTCAGGATAATATGAAAACACTTTTAGATAAGGAGGGTATAAAATTTGTTTCTAAGAAAGGTAGAACTCTTGGTTCTCTATTGTCACCTAGTTTATTCTTATCAGAATTACCCAATACCCCGACCTGGTTATTACATAGAGGCTCTTACAAATGTGGACACTCGTGTTGCATAGCTTGCAACTTTATGCAGATCACCAATACTTTTACTGTGAGCAATATAACACATCTGTGAGCAATATAACACATAATATTACATCGTATATCAATTGTAACACTAAATTCACAGTGTATTTGATTACCTGTACTGATTGCAACTTGCAATATGTTGGGTGCACATCAACAGCGTTAAAAATCAGGATCCGAAGGCACCTGTCTGATATACGCAAACCACTGTCTGTGGGAATATCGATGGCTTCTAGGCATTTCATCGAACATCATAATAGGAATACTTCAGGATTTTCTTTTTCGGGCATTGAGAGAGTGTTTAAGCCCGTTAGAGGTGGTGATCACAACAAAAAACTATTAAATAGGGAGACATGGTGGATCTACCAGTTAGGCTCACATCATCCGGCAGGTATGAACAAGAGACAGGATGTTTTTTATCAATATTGATGTTATTTTTAGGTTTTTGTACGTTTTATATATTGGATTTCGTATATTTTATATATTCAATAATATACCAGAGGTGCAAGGGTTAAAGTTATCTTTCCTAGCACATGTGACCGGATCTAGGTCTATTTAAAGGAAAGCTTTGGTATGCAATATACGCTATGATTAAGGAATAATTTTGCGAAACGCGTTAGCGCTTTCTTACTACAACTACATCATGGTTATGTCGACTCTGTTTTAATGCATTTGGAATAAAGGCTATCTTCATATTTTCTACCTACCTGGTCTTGAGCTGGACTTCCTCTTCGTTTGATTGAATCTTTCAGTTCCACACATCTTTTCAACCCCTCCGCCCCTCAGGTCAAATGTGAAGCCCTCAAGTGTGTCCTGCGAGGAACCCTCATTAAACATGGAGCACGGTTAAAAAGAGAACACTCCCAAAAATTACAATCTTTTCTCTCGCGCCTGCATTTATTGGAATCGGCCCATAAGTCTTCTGGCTCGGACTCAGTTCTTAGAGATCTCACGCAAACACGACACGAAGTGCTTCAGTTAATGGATCACAGATATAAGAGGTATCGGCAAATCTGTTCCAGCTATTTTTATGTTTGGAGCGATAAGCCAGGAAGATTTTTGGCTCGGGCATTACGTGATAGAAGAGCCTCCCTATACATCCCTTCTATTAACAACAAAGAGGGTAAACTGGTTCATATCACTGAGGATATCTTGGGGACTTTCCATGCCTACTACTACGACCTTTATAATATCCCTGCTCCTGAGATTCTTTCTGGACCGGAGCTGTATAACAAGTCCTTGCGGGATTACTTGTCTACCACTGCCTTGCCCCCCCTGGGACCTCAATCCCTCGCCTCTCTGGAGGAACCATTTTCGATGGAGGAGCTCAAAAGCACAATTAAAGCCCTTCCATCGGGGAAGAGTCCGGGTCCAGATAGCTTCACCGCTCAATTCTTTAAAGTCCTAGCAGACGACTTTGCCTCACCTCTTCTTACTGCTTTTAATGAGGTATCCCCAGATTCCCCCTTTGCTCAGGACTTTTTAAAGGCCTATGCTTGAGTTACCGGCCCATATCACTCATTAATACAGATGCCAAGCTCTTCGCAAAGCTGATCGCTAGGAGACTTGGTCCTCTGCTGTCTTCTTTGATCTACCCAGACCAGGTGGGATTTGTTCCCTCCAGAGAAGCGAGGGACAATACCCTAAAAACATTCTCCCTTATCCACCATTTACAATCCTCGCGTTTTCCTTGTATCCTTTTCTCATTAGACACAGAGAAGGCTTTTGATCGGGGTGTGAATTGGTCCTTCTTGTGGGGAGTGTTGGAACATCTAAGAATTTGGCCCGGTTATGATGCGTAGAGTTACGGCTTTATATCACTCACCTCGGGCTCAGATTCGAGTCAACGGCTCCTTATCTCATCCATTTAGAATCACCAATGGTACCAGACAGGGATGTCCATTATCTCCCTTGCTCTACGTATTAGCGTTAGAGCATCTTTTACAAGCAATAAGATCAGACCCTTCTATTCGGGAGCTTTACCCATTGCTCAGCGCCACATCAAATGCTCTGCCTTTGCGGACGACTTGCTACTTTACCTTTCAAGTCCCCTTACCTCTCTACCAGCGGTAATCAAAACCTTACAACATTATGGTTCTCTGAGTCACAACAAAATAAATAAGACTAAAAGTGTTCCCTTTAAACATCAATTGTTTCCTGAGCATACTCTGCAATCCTTAAAGTCATCCTTCCCACTTACATTGGGCCTCGACCTCTTTCAAGTACCTGGGGGGTCCATATCCCTTCAGATTTGGAGAGGACATATGACCTCAATTTCTACGCCTTACTGGGTACAATCTCCCGGGACCTATCGAGGTGGGATAGGGAAAACTTCTCTTGGATAGGGCGTAAAACATCCTCAAAATGAACGTCCTTACCCGATAGTTATACCTATATGAAACGATCCCCGTCTTGTTACCTAAGACCTTCTTTATGGCCTTGCGCAAGGTGACATCCAATTTTGTATGGGCTCGAAAACACCCCAGAATAGCCAGCTCCACTCTTACCAGACCAAAAAATAAAGGGGGGTTAGCGATGCCTGATTTTTCAAGCATATTACTTAGTTTTCAGTGGTGGTTCGTACTCTTGATGCCTTTCACAATCTAAATTCAAAGGGCTTTGGGTGGAACTGGAGGCCCAACTGTATGGTGCTCCCACAGAGGCTTTGCCCGGGTTGGCGACCAATTTTTTGCCTAAAAAATCCTTAGCAACATTTCCTTTTTGGCAAAAAATCTCTGTCTTGGTATGTGGGGCCCTTTCCCCACCAAAATTGCCTTGTTTCACCCGGGGGATGCCTTACCCCTTTAATTGAAAAACCCTAGTGTTCCTGAACCCCCTATCCCAGGCTATTGCTCGCTTGCAGGGGAGAAGGGCTTTCATCCTTGTATTTGGGAGTGTGCTCGAAGGGGGAAATTTCCCTTGAGGCCGTACCATGACTTGGTAAGTGGCTCCCCTGACAATTATTTTCCCAGGTTGACTACTATCAGCTGTTAAGCTTCTATAACCAAGAATAAGGCTGGCCTGGCCTTAGACAGACCCTGCTCCCCCTTTGTCATGGTGCCTGTTGGACTCCTCAGGAAGCGCATGCTTTTTAGAGTGTATGGGTTATTATGTCAAGTCGGTAATTTAAGGAAAAAAACATCAAAGTCTGTTTCATCATTATATTTTATTAAAGCTCATCAGATAAATTTGTTAAACTGCTTTTTTCTGCTATACTCCTTATCGAAAAATATCAGATATAAACTCACACAGCTTTCCTTGAGACAGATGCAGAATCTGCTAGAAACCAAGAAAGTCAAAGGCCTTCCTCCTCCCCAGATGATACAGAGGTTTGGGAATGTGTCCTATCAGCTAATGCTTCCATACGTACTTGCAAATTATAACTTGTCTCTTAGCGAACACCAATTAACCAATCATGTAATGATAAAATAGTCATGTGATTAAAAGTTCTATTGGGGGAATGTAATTTACGGTGATTAAAAACCTTCAGATTACATGTTCCCAGCCAATCATATGGGTCATACTTCCGAGCTCCGGCTTTCCGGCAGCAATAGTAATAATATAATTCGGAGGAGGTATTTAATTGGATAAGGAGTGGAACAAAAGAGAATTTCCACACCTGATTTAATCATTTTTGACAATTAGGTCCTCTGAAAAACAATAAATTAACGTTCCAGCGCAGGGTTTGGGAGAGAGACCTGGGTAGGGAGCTCTCGGGAGAAGCTTGGGAAAAGGCTTTCTATCTCGTACATAAGTGCACTGTTTCAATCATTAAGCGTTGGTATAGGGTCCCTTCCCTCCTCCATTCCCTAATCCAGTTGCCTCCAAGTATGCGGGCGATGTCAAAGAGAGGTGGGCACGCATGTCCCACATTGGTGGAGTTGTTTGGTCCTCCAACCTTTCTGGATTAAGGTACTGGACCTTACGCATATTTAACAGGTCTGAAAATCAGCAATGATCGGCCTCTCTGCTTCTATTTGACTTGCCACTGTCCGCCTCCTCTCTCAATCCCACACTGCTCTCATTCCTTCTCTCGGCAGTGAAGGCAGCAATCCCCCGGCTTTGGCAATCAACCTCCTGCCCGCTATTTCTTCTTGCTAAAGGGAAAAATCCATAGGCCCAACGGCTGGAAGAGTTTAGGAGTGATTATCCTCTGTAGGCTAGCAAGTTCTTATTGACCTGGCGTGATTGATTAATTTTCTGCCAGCCCGGGATGGTATCGCTCATTCCATTAAGGTACACCCTGCTGATTCCTTTCCGCTCCTCTAGTACTAACGTAGGCTGCTCACTTAGTGGTTTTGGATTGACACCGATCGGATACTTCTCACCCTTTCTTTCTTTAGTTTTTTTCTGTTCAAATCTTTATTGTGTTTACTGTTTCTTCCCCTATTTTGGTCCCTTTAGAGGGATCTACATCCGTTATGTTCTATCTGTATCCTCTTCCGAACTGACGTGCCGACAAAATCGTCATGTCCACATGCAGTAGGGTTGAGAGGTCTCGTAGTTTATCTTAACCTTCATTTCAATACGCTGTTAGATTGTAACCCTAGCAATGCAATGTCGGACCTTCAGTTCTATTTTTTAAAATGTGTATCAGAAGGCGATGTTTCAGTTCTGTGTCACTAGGTTTTTATAAATATTGATCTTTTGCACCATCAGTTGTTTATTGATCTCTAGTAATGATTACCTGTTTCAGTATTGGATGTTTTTCAACTTGTTAAACTTCTGTACACTTATCTTTTGTACACTCAATAAAGTCTTTTGAATACGGAAAAAAAAATTGTGTACGGATAATAAAATGTGGTTTTTGCACCTATAAATACACCTGCAGTGACTAGAAAAGTTATGTATCCTGTTGTAAGTACAAGGTGGGTCTTTGAACAAAACTGAGCTGCGTCAAAGTGAAAAAAAAACTAATTAAATTGTGTACAGATAATAAAAGGTGAGTTTTGCACCTATCAAATACACTTGCAGTTACTAGAAAAGATCTGTATCCTAATATAAGTACAAAGGCTGCACAAAAAACAAGGTAATAAATTTTACCAAAAACTGGCCAAAAACTGTATAAAAAGCCATTTCAATGCAGGGTCAAAGCAGTCTGCACAATATCCACTCTCCTTTCAAAAGCCTGCCAGCCTGTCTGTCTGTGTTCGGGCCCCCCCCCCCCCACCTATGTTCTAATGTTCACAGCTAAAAGCATAGTTGTCTGTGTGAACAAAGAGAACTGTGTCACTGAGGGTGTATTGAGAGAGACCTAGCACACGTCCTGCTCTTATGAGACACAGACACACACTGGGTGCTGAACAGGAGGGCTGTTCTATGTAAACGAGGTCATGTTGATTTTCCAGCCAAAAAACCATACACATCCCAGTCATGACGTCGCACAAACCGCCCCACCTGCTCTATTCTCTAAGCTGATTTGCTGGCCGCCAAAATGACAGCAAGCGTCAAAAAAATGGCGCAATATTAATAGATTATGCGCAGATTTTCACCTAAATTATCGCGTGATCGGAAAATTCCGATCAACCTAAAAACCGTGCCGATTTCAACTTTGTCGATTATAATCACTCAACACTACTCGCAAGCACATTCTGCTGAAAAGACCACGTTGGAGCCGCAATGTCGTCATCATCATCATCAAAAACACAGGTGACTTCCTCATCCTGACATTCTGCATGCTGGAGCTGCGGGCTACAAGTAACAGGCACTGCAAGGCGTTGTCGACCGCCCGGGATTTTTGCCGATTGACCGGCTTCCTTCTCCTCCTCTGATGCCATCAGTGATTGGGCGTCAGAGCAGACAAAATCATTCTCTTTGGCCTCTTGATCTTTTGAAATGCCTTCTGACCCCAACCGCATTTTGTCATAAAAGAGGTCTTCAGAAAATGGATTATCCACAGTGGTGGTACACGAGTTGACATTTGGGCTGCCTTCGCTTCATGTTGGACGGATGCTGACGATGATGATGAAGACATTTGTGGCCGTAACTGGGAGGACGAGGAGGTAAGACTGCTAGATGCAGGTTGCATTAACCACTAAAGAACAGATTGGCAATGCTGTTCGTTATTGAGATTCACAGGGCACCGACCCAGCAATGACAGGCCTGGCGGTCCTGCAACCGATGATCCGCTGGCTTGCGTGTTGTCGCCAGCACTGGAAGGAGCACCTTCTCTCGTACCTCTACCTCCATATCCTACACCCCTCTTTGCTCGCTTACCACCTGCAGTTCGCTCCATGTTCAGAAAGATACAAATTTAAAAAAGGTATGGAAGAGTTTTTGACAGTCTCTTATTGAAAGACGACAAATCACAGCTATTCTTAAATCCCTCTAATTTCCTACAGCCAACTAGGATTAGAAACAGAATTGTTTCTATCGAACACCTGTGAAATGCGGTCTGGTCGAAGACCCATAAGACAAAATCAACAGTGTTCTTCCTTCAGTCCCAGGGATTTACAACTGCCCAGTAGGACTAGGAATTGATAGTTTTCAACAAACTATCATACAAGTGCGCTATGTGCACCAAACTGAGATTCAACGAGCGCAATAAAACTATTCAAAAGTTACACGGATGAGAAATTGCGTTTTTTGCAGCAATGACACATGAGAACAGTTACTAGAAAATTTCTGTATCCAAATTTAGGTAAAAGGTGGCTCTTTCAACAAAACTGGGCTGCCCCAAAGTGAAATACAGCTATTTAAATGTTATACGGATAACAAAAGGTGGTTTTTGCACCAATGAAATACACCAACAGTTACTAGAGAATTTCAGTATCCAAATTTAAGTACAAGGTGGCTCTTTGAACAAAACTGAGCTGCACCAAAGTGAAATACAGCTATTTAAATGTTATACGGATAACAAAAGGTGTTTTTTGCACTAATTAAATACACCAACACTTACTAGAAAATTACTTTATCCAAATGTAAGTACAAGGTGGATCTTTGAACAAAAGTGGGCTGCACTTAAGTGAAATACAGCTATTTAAATGTTATACGGATAACAAAAGATGGTTTTTGCACCAATAAAATACACCAACAGTTAATAGAAAATTTCTGTATCCAAATTTAAGTACAAGGTGGCTCTTTAAACAAAACTAGGCCGCACCAAAGTGAAATACAGCTATTTAAAAGTTGTACGGATAACAAAAGGTGGTTTTTGCACCAATGAAATACACCAACAGTTACTAGAAAATGTATGTATCCAAATTTAAAAAAAACAGCTATTTCCAGGCTACACAGAGCCTGTAGGGTGCTGTAGAACGTTGTGGCATGCTTAAATATGCAGAGGGAGCTTGGTTTGGTCTTCATACAATGTTGTGTTTTAGTATGACATGCATATGACTGCCGCCGCTCTTAGAATCGCTTCACTATAAAATTTCCTGGGCACTTAAGAGGGCAAAACTGACCAAAAACCTGAAGCGGGAATGTAGCCTGATAAAGTCAGGGCAGAGCCAGCTGGAAAAAAAACAAGCTGAGGGCTCAGGTGGCAACATCAGTAGGCCACAGAGTGACACAGTGACAGAGTGTGGAGTTGACGGCAGCAGCCACAGCAGCAGCATGAGGTCAGAGACTGGCACAATGACAAATTCTGGAGGTGGCAAAAACAGGAGTAGGCCACAGAGTGGCACAAAGACAGAGTGTGGAGGTCACGGCAGGAGCAACAGCAGCATGAGGTCAGACAGTGGCACAATGACAAATTCTGGAGGTGGAAAAAACAGGAGTAGGCCACAGAGTGGCACAATGACACAGTGTGAAGGGCACGGCAGCAGCCACAGCAGCAGCATGAGGTCAGACAGTGGCACAATGACATTCTGGAGGTGGCAAAAACAGGAGTAGGCCACAGAGTGGCACAATGACACAGTGTGGAGGTCACGGTAGCAGCAACAGCAGCAGCATGAGGTCATACAGTGGCACAATGACAAATTCTGGAGGTGGCAAAAACAGGAATAGAAGAAATAGGCAGCTCACCTTGGTATGATGGATCGTATAGACTTGTATTGGTGCTGTGCTTCAATCCGCGCTCATGACACACTGCATACATATGGTCCAGTAGAAAAAATGGATAAAATATAAAACTGGCACAATGACAAAGAGACTGGCACAATGACACATTCTGGAGTTGGCAAAAACAGGAGTAGGCCACAGAGTGGCACAATGACACAGTGTGGAGGTCTGTAGTGCTAGTGAAATATGTGACTATTTGATGTCATAATTTCCATTTCTTGTATATTAAACTAATTATAATTCCACTGTTGTATCACAAGTTATAATCACACAGGCTTGCATACCTCTGTTTAGCTCTCAAGCCTACAGACTTCACTTAATTTATGACCTAAGGGAGCCGCATCTTCTGGTTTCGGAGTGATTCTGTATTTCCTTATCTTAGTCTCAGGGAGCTGGCCCCTCCATGGTACAAGATGAGGTAATACAAAAGAACTTTGTATTCTAAGTCGACACAATACGTAGGTTGTGTCTGCCATTTTTTTTTGTTTAAAGACTTATAAAACCAGTATGGCTTATGGTGATTTTAGAGGCTCTTGTTCCCATTGTTAAGGATGCTTTACATTGGTGATGGTCCCCGGAGTTCCCTGTTTTCACCATTAAGCCTCTCTGGTTGAAGTTATAAAAAAAACAGGTGATGTTATAAGCTCTAAGGTGACATAAGTATTTAACTTTTGTAAATACATATTTAGCAAAACGGTCCCCAATGTCACACTATTTTCTGTAACCAGTTTATTCTCTTACTTATATGTTATATTTGATCATAATTGATTGATTCCTATGTTAAATAAAATTGCATTGTACCCTGACTGACTGGCCTTCTTTAAAGCTGTACCTAGAACCTGTATTAAAAAAACTTGGCAAAACACAATTTGGCGCTGTGGGCAGGGTACAGCAGAAGGCTTAACAATGCATTGTTAGCAAAATTCTGACCTCAAAATTTAATTTTTAGCAAAATTCCAATAATCTGGAATTTTAAGATCTCTGTCCAATAATCCAGAAAATAGTGTGAAATTGTGTAAAACATGTCTGTTGTTGGGAATTGTTTGTTCTAGCTGCTCTAGAGGGTCTGCTGGTTGAGTGTGTTTCCAGTTAGACTGATTAGGAGTGTAGCTAGGACATAATGTTTTCCTTGCAAATGTTAGAGGAGAGCCTACAGCAGGAGACTTGTGTACAGGGGTTGCTGGAAGCTGTAGTGCAACTGACTACCTTGTGGACCTGCTTTAGTGATGTTGAAAAAATTGAATTGAGTGATCAGATTTCCAAGTATGTAGTCCGTGCTGTAGGAGCAGACAGACGGGGATCACTTCTAGATGAAAGAAGAATGGAATGGGATGCAGCAAGAGGGTGTTCAGAACCATCCTTAGAAACAAAAAACTGTTTTAAAGATACAGGACAGATTGATATAACAGTGTTATTTTAAGAAAATAGCAATCCTGCAAATAAGAGACCCCGTAATAGCTCAAACCCAGGTCTCTTTATCTGGCAGGATATATCTAAAGAAACAAATGAGAAGTGAGTTTATGTGAACAATGGACCATACACAGATAAGCAGTGTGAAAGTTTTATTGCCTCTAAATTGATGTGTGGGGTCTGATGTCCTTCGATCTCTGTAGTAAATATCTTAGATGGGTTCAGATCTGTGTTCAAATCTGAATATTGTCATAAGCAGAGATGGGCGAATTGATTCTAACGAAGTGGAATTCGTTTAGAATTTCAGAAAAACTTCGGTTCTGAACGAAGTCGAAGTTTGGGGTACTTCGGGTGAACGAAGTGTGCTTTTGATTGATAAAATGGCTGCGAGCAAATGGCGCTACATGGGGCAAAGCACTGTGGGAGGAAGAAGGGCATAGCCTACATGACATGTGCAGAGATGAAGCCAATCAGAGACCGGCGGGATTCTGTGATGTCACCGCACTATATAAGTCCGGGCGCGACGCCGGGAGCTCACACTCCTCTCACTTTACTGATCAGGGAAGGTGCTGCCGCGGCTGATTGTGATAGCTCTCACTGAAGAACTGATTTTTATATAGCGATTTTTGTGGGGTGTCTCAGCTTGTCTCAGAGACTGTTCTCTTAATGTTCTATTTCAGATTTTTTGGGGTATTGGATCTGAAATCCAGTGTGCGTCCACTGCAGCTGCATATACATTCAATATCCAAGTGGGATCTAAGCAGGTTCCTGTTGTATTCATTTAAAGAAACAGCGTTTTTACAATACAAATACCACTTCATTTTTGGCTGCTCAATTCTATTGCGCAATTTACATCCAGGGGTTAATTAAGCGTTGTTTTACTGGTGTGCTGACCCCAAGAAACCGTCATTTTCAACGCCAAAATATATACATTTTTCCTGTAGCATAATTCACAAGCGAAGGTTAATTACAATTTTATCTCTTGTTGTGTGGCGTAGAAAACACGCAATTGTAACACGCTACAAAGCTACTAGTTTGTGGTGGCCCAATTGTTTGCTGCAATTTACATCCAGGGGTTAATTAAGCGTTATTTTGCTGGTGTGCTGACCCCAAGAAACCCTCATTTTCAACGCCAAAATATATACATTTTTCCTGTAGCATAATTCACAAGCGAAGGTTAATTACAATTTTATCTCTTGTTGTGTGGCGTAGAAAACACGCAATTGTAACACGCTACAAAGCTAGTAGTTTGTGGTTGCTCAATTCTTTTGCGCAATTTACATCCAGGGGTTAATTAAGCGTTGTTCTGCAGTTGTACTCAGTAAAAGAAACTTTGTTTTTCACCGCCACAGAAGAAATTCTGTAGCATAATTCATATCCGAAGGTTAATTAAGCCTGTTTGTGCTTTTATATTTAGTAAAATACACAGAGTTTTTAAACGGCACATACAAGTCAATTTTTCCTGCCCATTTGTGGAGCGCAATTTATATCCAAGGGTTACCAAGCTTGTTACTGGGTTCATTTGGCGTCGAATACAGTTTATGTATTTATCATATACAGATATCTTCATCAAACAGTGTCTGTACATTTTAGAACAAACAGTATGTCAGACAGAGAGGTGGCAGGCTCTTCACCTGCAAGTGGCAGAGGCACAAACATTCCAGGCCCAGGTCGCAGCACAGCAAGGGGACGTCACAGCAGGGGTCACTCGGTGGGGCCCACAAACTGCCGCTGTCATCTAGCGGCCGTGTGTTGTTCAGCAACCCAATGGTTCTTGATTGGTTGACTAGGTCATCCACTTCCTCCCAGATGACATCTGACAACCCCAGCCAAGAGTCGGTGGGAACGTCAGACACAACCCTTAGTTGGCATTGCCCGGGAGCGGGTCAGCGGCCCTCACCTGTCCTCAACCCGCCTCTGTCCCATCCGGTTCCCTCAGCCAGAGATGAAAACACAAATAGATGATGATGTAGCCGACCGCACTTGGGAGCCAGGTGAGGCAAGGGCTTCATCATCGTCAGGAGAAGAGGGCGTCAGCGTGCGCGTCAGGCAGCGGCGCAGCCAGCAAGTGGGTTGTGTGGCCGTGAGTCAACAGGGTAGCAGCAGTGTGAGGTCGGGAGCCAAGCAGCCACGGGTTAAAAAACCCGCTTCGCAGGTCCAATGAAAGTAGCAGCACAGGGGCTCAGCGATGGGCAAGCGGCGGCGAAGTCACTCAGTGCGGAGCGTTGGCGGTAAAATCCGATACTCGGCGGTGTGGCAGTTCTTTGCTAAGACACCAAGGGGGGCCGAATATGGGTATATGTAGAATCTGTAAGAAGAAAGTGAACCCGTGGCAGGGAGCTAACATTGGCACCACGGCCCTGCGTCAAACCCCATGCAGCGTCACTACCCGGTGGCCTGGGAGAGAAAAGTGGTCAGATGTGGTTGTCATCTGCCGCCGCAGCAACAGCAGCAGCAGCAGCGCCAGTGGCACGCATGCCATTGCACCCAGTCAAGGCTCCACCACCCAGCAGAAGGGAGTGTTTCTCTTTGACATCATCTCCCGGTCCAGATGCTCTGCTCCTCGTACTCTGGGGGCCAGCAGTTGTTCAGTGAGGCGTTTTGAAAGAGACAACAGTATGCGTCAACATCCTAAGGTTGCAGCAGCTGACCGTGCCCCTGCCCAAAGTTGTTGGTACTGCGCCCCTCCCTTTCCAAATGGTGGACTCTGCACCGTTCAGAGAACTAATGGCTTGTGCCGAGCGAGATGGAGAGTTCCAACCCATATTTTCTTTTCCAAAAAGGCAGTACCAGACTTCATAAATATGTAGAACAGAAGGTGAGCCAGTCCTTGAGCTTATGGGTTTTGGGTTCCAAGGTGCACGGCAGCGCGGACTTTCTGGGCTGTAACTAGGGTTTCGGGGCCCAGTACATGTCCTTTACGGCCCCACTGGGTGAATGTTGCTTCCGGCCAGGAAACCCCAAAATAACTTGGACAGGAGATGACGCTTTCTCCTCCATGTTGTCAAACTGCGGTTCCTGCGCTGATGTCTGCCTCCTCCACCACCATTTCAGCCTCCTAAAGTACTGCTCCATCATACCACATGTGTAGGGCACAGCGGTTTTCACGCAGTTTACACCTGGCTTTGCCTCGGCGAACGAAGGGTCACACGGGGAGGAACTGCTCCGCGTCATGCAGCAAGAATCGATGTGTGCTTTCTCCGCGCCAACTGCAAATGGAACCATGGTGACGGACAATGGGAGGGAACTTTGGTGGTCCGCGCTGCACCGAGGGAGGGATGGTTCATCCCCAAGGGGCCTTGGTTTTGGGTTGGAAAAGGTTCCTGAAGTTTTTTCCAACGTTTTTTCAAACTTTTGGGGAAAAGGGGGGGGAAAAACCCTGTGCATGCAATTTATCCATTCTTTTTACAAACCCGGGGAACACCCCCTCGAGTTGCAGCGGCCAAAAAACGGCCTCCCCCCACAATTGATATGCGATTTTTTCCACCCGGTTGGGAATTTCCCCGCCTGCACTGTTAAAACCGATGTTTGAACAGAGAAGGCCTTTAACAAATTTTTTTGATGATAAAGGCGGGAAAAAAAACCCCCCTTTTGTAACTTTTAAAGGTCAGCCGGTGGCGCTCATGCTTTGGACACCCCCGTTTTTTGGGGCCCCATTCGAGGGGGGCAAACGTTATTTGTCGGGCGCCGGGGACTACGGGTTTGAAAAAACGTCATTCCATGCTTCATGTCCGGGAACAGATGTTTAAAAAAATCTGTTGGGGAGGGGACTGGAGAGGGGTGGCGACTACATCCCCGGGGCCACAGGTCCGGGTGGGGACTGAAATGGAGGGGGGAGGAGGAGGAGGGGGGACTTTGGGGAGCCGGGAAGCTTTTGTTTGGTAAAATGAGGGATTTTCCTACCCGGGTTTGAAAAGGGAGAGGAGGAGCGGGAGGGCAGCGGAGGACTAGATGGGGGGAAGGGGGAAAGGGACGGGGGAAAGATGAGGGGAAAGAAACCGTGGCAGTATAAGGGGAGAGGGAGGAAAGGGGGGGGCCCCCCTCGGAGTCACTTGTGAGAGGGCCCCGGGCAGCAGGGCTGATTTCCCTTGGCTAGTGACAGCCAAATAGTCGGGCACCCGGCAGGGGTTGACTTCTGGCTCTCCACCCTTTTGGGAACCCTCGCTCCCGGCCCAAAAAAAGGGGACCCTTTTTCCCAGTATTGAGGGGGGGGACAAACTAAAATTTACTATTGGGAAAATCCCCCGTGTAAAGGTTGGCTGTCCCCCATGTGGGGGCATCGTCCCTCCTTGACATTTTTGCCCGGGGGGGTTCTTCAGCGCTCACGCACTACTGCCGCGGCGGGCGGGGGGGAAAGGTGGGGGGGTGGGAACCCCAGTCCCATCCCCCATCAGCAGAAACCCTAAGTCTAAAAAGGGGGGCCCCCTGATGGGGCAGCTTCCTTCACCCGCCTAGTGAGGAGGGCATTTCCCGCACCCAGCAGCGGCAGCACCCGGACTGGGGGCGCCCCTGAAACCAAAAGGTGGGGGCCCCTTTTTGGGAAAAGCACCCCTCCACCCCGTTAGAAAAATCCCGGGAAACTACTGGGAAACCCAAAACTGGATGTGTGGCCGCAACTTGCCGGTTTGCAGTGGAAAAGGGTTGTCCTGCCCGGGCAGTAGTGTGGGTTCAGAGGGGGGGTGTTCAGTGCGGAGGGGGCCATCGTTAACCCCCAAGGGGGAACCGCTTGTCCACGGGAAATGTTTGGGAAAGGGTGGGCCTTTGTCAAGATGGGAAACGGGCGTTTGGGGTGGCCAGGATTTCCCCACCAAAGCCCCTTTGGGGGTAGATTAAAATCAGCCATTGGGCGCCTCACCCAAATGTGGGAAATGGGTCTGGGGTTTAAAACTACCTGCCCCCAGCCACTATTTGAAGCCGCCACCCACATGAGCCACACATCTGCTGACAGGGTTTTCCCTCTGCCCAAACCCTCCCTTTTCCAGGGACTTTGGGATTTCTACCCACCTCCCACTCATTGTGCCACTGCCTGACGTAAAGTCGCTTGTGGCTGCTGGGCCCTGACCTCCCCACTGTGTCATTGTTTTCCCCTCTGTGGCCTACTACTTTTTGCCCCCTCCAGAATGTCATTGTGCCATGCCCCGACCTCATTTCTGCTGCCCGCCGTGCCTCCAAACTGGCCCTTGGCCAAATCTGTGGCCCTTTCTACTGTTTTGCCCCCTCCGAAGGGTGAAGTTTTTAAAGCCCGACCTCATGCTTTCTGAGGGCTGCTGCCGTGACCTCCACACTGTGTCCCTTGGCCACTGTCTGACCTCTTTCTGCTGCTGCCGGACCCAAAACCCCCGTGTCTTTTTGCCAAATGGGCTAACCTCATGCTGCTGTTTTGGTGCTTTTCCGTTTACCACACACTGTGTCATTGCCACTCCCGTTTTGGGCCCATTCCCGTTTTTTCCACCTCCAGAATTTTTCATTTTGCCCCTGTTTTTGACCCCCTTGCTGCTTTTGGGGTGCTGGTGTCCCACCACTGTGTCATTTTTGCCAAAGTCGACCTCATTTCTGCTGCTTTTTGGCCCGCTGCCGTGGGCCTCCCCACTCTGTCATTGTGCCATGTCTGACCCCATTTTGGGGTGCTTGGGGGCTGCTGCCCTTCCTACACACTGTGTCATTGTCCCAAATCTGTGGCCCATCCTGTTTTTGCCACCTTTCCGAATGTCATTTTTGCCCCCTGTCTTTAACCTTTATTTCTGCTGAGTGGTTTCTGCCGTGACCCCCCCCACTGTGTCATTGTGCCACTCTTGACCTCTTTCTGTTGTCCTTTTTTGCCGGGCACCTCCCCCCTTTTTGTCATTTTTGCCCCTCTGTGGCCTAGTCCTGTTTTTGCCACCCCCAGGAAAGTCTTGTGCCCACTGTCTGGGCTCCTGCTTTCTGCTGTGGCTGCTTTCCGTGACCCCACACCCCTTGTCATTGTGCCAAATGTCTGACCCCATGCTGTGCTGTGGCTGCCCGAGGGCCCCCCCCTGTGTCATTGGGGGCCACTCTCTGACCACAAGCTGTTGCTCCTGCCCCCCGGGTCCCCCTCACTCTCGTCATTTTGCCCCCCTTTGGGGCCCATTCCTTTTTTTTGCCCAAACCCCCAGAATGTCATTGTGCCCCTCTGAACCTCATGCTGCGGGTGGTAAGGGTGTTGCCCTTTCACACTGTGTTTATTTGCCCCTCTCTGAACCCCTTTTGCTGTTTCTCCTTTCCGCCCTACCTCCACTCTCTGTCATTGTGCCCCCCCCTGTGGCCCCAACCTGTTTTTGCCACCTTCCCGGGAAAGTCATTTTGACCCCCTGTCTGACCCATGCTGCGCTGTGGGGTACTGTTGTGCCTTCACACTCTTCATTGTGCCCCTGTCTGACCTCATGTGCTGGGTCTGGCTCCCGCATGACCTACACACTGTGTCATTGTGCCCCCTGTCTGTCCTCATGCTGTGCTGTGGCTGCTGCCCCCGGGCCTCCCAATGTGGGCATTGTCCCCACTCTGTGGGGTTTTTTGTTTTTTTCCATTCCAGAATGTCATTGTGACACTGTCTTTCCCCTGCTGCTGCTGTGGCTGCTTTCCGTTGACCCACACACTCTGTCATTGTGGGCCCCTGTCGACCTCATTTATGTTTCTTTGGTGCTGCCGTGACCTACACACTGTGTCATTGTCCCACTCTGTGGCCTACTCCTTTTTTTGCCACCTCCAGAATGTGATTGTGCCACTGCCTGACCTCATGCTGCTGCTGTGGCTGCTGCCGTGACCTCCACACTGTGTCATTGTGCCACTGTCTGACCTCATGCTGCTCCGATAAAAAGGAGGGGGAGAGGGAGCTTCTGGACGCTGCATTCTCTGTGTTATTTTAAGTCACCCTCCCTCCCTGCATTCCTCTGCTTAGACAAAGGACCAATTTTGTCTTTATTGAAGGAAAATGTTTGTTTGTAACTGATCTGTTTTTGTCCTTACAGGTAACTAGGTAACATTTTGTAGACAATGTATGGTACCATACGGAATATACTTGTGCATCCTTGTAGTTTCAATGCATGTCATGTCTGGTTCAAAAGTGACCTATAGGTGAGATATAAAGGATATCCTCTTAAATTGTTTTTTGTTAAAAATAATTCCACGTGGTATTTACTGAGCTCATTTTGATATCTTGCATTGTGCACATATTTTAGGTTTGAAAATTTTTTTGGGGTTATAATGTTTTTTTATTGACACTGTTTATAACACTTTTTTTGTTCTCATCACTTCCTTGAATGGGTAACTGTCTGGTGATGTGGAGATATGGGGTGTGGTGTATTTTAAGAGATTCAAGGTGCCGCTACAATATCCACCATCCAATAATGTTAAAACTTGGATATTTTTATTGAATGCAAGAAAAAAAAAACATACAAAAAGTACATATAACACCCAAGCATGGAAGAGCAGAAAAATACACATGCATGGTGGGAGACTGACGCGTTTTGAAGCCGAGGCTTCTTAGTCGTAGCTAACGTAACTGATGACGTGTGTTCATTTAAATACAAAACTGATTGAGTCACATGCTGCGGGTCTACCAATATAAACCACAACAGATATAAATAGAATAAAACAATAAAAGAGACACACAACAATACATCTAAACATAGTGGAAAAGAAACTAATAATAATACATAATGTCTTGTCTGATATTTAACCCTTTAGGGAGTCTGGTGTCTAAATCAAATATCCAGCGGGATTCCCGGCTATGGAGTGTGTGGAGTAAATCTCCGCCTCTTGGGGAGTGTGCCACCTTCTCTATACCCAGAAAAGAAAAACAACTAACATCTCCTCCATGAGTCTCCAAAAAATGTTTGTAGACCATGGAAATGCTGTTGATATTGTTCACCTTATGGGAATCTGAGAGGTGTCGACTAATACGACCTTGAGTGGGCAAGAGGTACATCCTACATACTGTACTTTACATTGGGTACAGCTAACTAAATAAATTACAAATTCACTATTGCAATTTATGAATTTATTTATGCGATAGATTTTACCTGTTGAATAGGAGGTAAACTGGTCTGAATTGCGGCAAAAACTACATGTAGTACATCTGCTGTGGCCACATTTAAAAAAACCTACATTGTTCAACCAAGAACACTGGGGAATCGGGGTGGAGACAAACAGACTCGGAGAAAGCAAGGACCCTAATGTCGGGACTCTTCTCGAGACAAATCTAATATTTGTATCTAGCATATGTTGCAATTCTTCCGGAACGCGTAATACTGACAGGTGCCTTTTTACAATAGAAACAATTTGCTTAAACTGAGTGCTGTAGGTGGTACTAAAAGTTACAGTGTTGCTGGTAAGATTAATCCGTTTATTGTGTTGTCTATTTCTGAATAAGCTGGTTCTATCTCGGGACAAAATTCTATTACGGACTGTTTCAAGATCTAGATTACTGTAACCTCTTTCTTGTAGTCGGGTACTGGCTTCTGCTAAATGTGATTTAAACTGCTCATTGTCCGTACAATTCCTGTGGAGTCTAATAAACTCTCCATAAGGAATGTTTCTGGACACATGGCTTGGATGCAGGAGTTGGCTAATAGCGTGGTATTGCCTGCTAGGGCTTTCCTGTATGGAAAGACCTGTACATGTTCTCCATTATAGCCCCGTAATGTAACATCCAGAAAGCTGATGTTCGTTGCTTTATGAGAAAAGGTGAACTGTAAATTACAGGTATTCGGATTGATATATCGTACAAACTGGGGGACAAGGGCAGAGTCACCCCCCCAGATCAGGAGCAGGTCGTCTATATAACGACCGTATCACCTGATCTGGGGGAGGAACGGGTTGTTGGTACTAAAGAGAAAGTTCTCCTCCCAAATGGTCATGAAAATATTTGCAAGAGAAGGGGAGAAACGAGCTCCCATAGGTGCTCCCCTCTTCTGCAAAATAAAAAACTCCATCAAAGGAGAAAAAGTTGTGACTCAGCAGATAACTAGTGACATCCACCAAATACTGACCCTTGGTGGATGAAAAGTTACTATGTGCCATTAGAAACCTGTATAAAAATCTCAGAGCTATGTCATGCGGGATGCAGGGATATAACCCTACAACGTCGCATGACATCCATGAGCAGGAGTCCTCCCACCGAAATTTTTCGATATTGAAGATTAAATCCCCAGTATCCTTAATATATCCTGGGATACCAACTACCAAAGGTTGTAATTGGGTGTCAAGCCACTGGCTTAGACGTTCGTTCAAGGAGCCTATACCAGACACTATATGGCGAAAGGTGGGAGGAAAACTGCCCTTATGTATCTTGGGTAGGGAGTGGAATATAGCCATGATAGGTTTCTCCACTAGTAATTTATCTGATAAACTCCTCGAGAAAATCCCTAGAGAAACACCCTCACAAAGGACTCTGTCTAGAAGAGTTTTAAATTCAGATGTAGGGTCTCGAGTTAAAACTGTATATGTGTCAATATCTTGCAATTGTCTGTTTACTTTCAGGAGTGAAGAAGAGATTTCTAGTGGTCCGAGATCTAATGAAAGACATCAGTGATATCACTTGTTGAAATTAAGCCCCGGGCATATAAAATTTAACCCTGAGTTTATTTGGTAGTACTACTGTAATTGTTTTTGGTAAAAATTAGATTTTTAGTTCAAAGTGTTCCCAAACTGAACACAACTGTGCATTCCTTATTGGATATTTTTTTTGTTTGGAGCTCCAGTTCATAAAGGGTTAACAAAGAATTTGTGTGCATTAAAGGGAAAACACCAGTGTTTCCCCGTGAGTGTGATGTGTTGGGCCCTATGTCTGTGATGTGATGGGCCCTATGTCTGTGATGTGATGGGCCCAATGTATGTGATGTGATGGGCCCTGTGATTTGTGTCTATGTTGTTTGTTTTATGTTTTTTTGGTGTTATGTCTATTAAACGGAACTCCAAACTCTCTCTAGACAAGGTAACGCACACCAACGATCTGGCAGAGAGTGCAGGGGGTGTATACCTTATATAGGACCAGCAGCCGGCAATTGACTAATTACCGGTGCGCTGGTCCTTTAAATCCAGACCAGCCGTCGCGCGCCCTACGCAGAGGGTACACGTGCGGCGGCCGGGACAGGCAGGAGCAGCGTGCAAAGGAGTGTGGACTGGTAAGTGAGCAGGCACCGGGGCCCGGGCAGCAGGGGGATGGTTGCGGGCGGCCGCGGCAGGGGGGGCGGTCGTCAGGGGCGATGGCAACCGCGCCAGCCCCCATAACAGTACCTCCCCCCCCCACATTTAGGTCTCCCCCTCTTTTTACGGAATTTAGAGAGGAGGTCAGATGACAGATTAACCTCAGGTTCCCACGAGCGCTCCTCCGGCCCGAACCCCTTCCAGTCAATAAGAAAGAACTGCTTCCCCCTCACTGTTTTCTCCTCCAGAACCTCCTTGACCTCAAAGATGTTATCAGTGTTGGCCACAGGAGAAGGCGATACAGATCCACGGGAGGAGCGATTCAGCACCACAGGTTTGTGGAGAGACACATGGAAGGCATTCGGGATACGCAGAGTAGGAGGCAAGCGGAGCTTGTAGGACACCGGGTTTAGTTGCCGAAGTACCACAAAAGGACCCAAATACTTAGGGCCTAACTTATAACTGGGCACCTTGAAATGAATGTATTTGGCGGACAACCAAACTCTATCATCTGGCTTAAATAGGGGCGGAGGTCTACGGTACCTGTCAGACTGGAGCTTGGTGCGAGCGTAGGCCCGTAGAAGGGCCTGTCGTGTGGCTTGCCAGAGTGCCTTGATGTCACGCACCTCGGCATCCATGGCAGGAACATGACACGAGGTAGCCAGAGAGAGATGCGGGTGGGGATGTAGCCCAAACACGACAAAAAAAGGAGAGGCTCCAGCGGATTCCGAGTCTAGAGAATTATATGAAAATTCCGCCCATGGGAAGAGGTCGGACCAATTATCTTGACGGGCGGATACAAAATGTCATAGGCAGTCTCCCAGAGGAGGACATCTGAAAGAGTACAGTGCCGGCACCGACTGAGGAGGCGTCCACTTCTAGGACAAACGGACGCTGCGGGTCCGGGCGAAACAGAACAGGAGCTGAAGCGAATACTGCTTTAAGGCGATCAAAGGCTTCTTGGGCTTCTGGAGGCCAAGGTTTAGGGCTAGCATTTTTCTTCGTAAGGGCCACCAGCGGGGCCACGAGCGTGGAGAACTGCGGGACGAACTGTCTGTAATAGTTTGCGAACCCCAAAAAGCACTATATGGACCGGAGACCCACTGATCGAGGCCACTGCAAGACCGCTGAAAGCTTAGAGGGATCCATCTGGAGACCTTGATCCGAGACGATGTACCCTAAGAAGTGCAACGAAGTGCGTTCAAACAAACATTTCTCCAGTTTGGCATATAACTGGTAGATACGGAGGCATCTGAGCACCTGGCGGACATGGTGGCGGGGAGTCTCTCGATCTGGAGAGAAGAATAAAATGTCAAGCAGATAGACAATAACACAGGCGTAGAGAAGGTCGCGGAAGATCTCGTTGACGACGGTCTGGTACACCGCCGGAGCATTGCAGAGGCCAAACGGCATGACGAGATATTCAAAGTGGCCATCTCAGGCATTAAAGGCTGACTTCCATTCGTCGCCTTCACGGATACGAATCAAGTTGTATGCTCCGCATAAATCCAACTTGGAAAACAATTTGCGCCACGCAGGCGATCAAACAGCTCCGAGATCAGAGGCAGGGGGTATCGATTTTTATGGTGATTTTATTGAGTCCCCGATAATCGATACAGGGCCGGAGAGTTCCATCTTTCTTTTCGACAGAGAAGAAACCGGCCCCCGCAGATGAGGAAGACTTGAGTATGAAACCTTTACGGAGATTCTCCTGGATATATTCCGTCATCGCCTTGGTCTCCGGGACAGAAAGAGGATAGACTCTGCCTCGGGGAGGAGTACTACTGGGTTGCAGGTCAATAGGACAGTCGAACGTCTTTCAGAAAAGACGTCGGCTAGATCCTGGTAAAGAGTGGGCAGACCTGGCAGAGGCTTCGTAGGCTTTACAGAGGCGGACCGTGGAGCTGTACGGAGTACAGGAAGGCATCACGAGTGGCACGTGGGGCCCCAATGGATAATCTCGCCGTTGTTCCAGTCTAGGGTCGGAGCATGCTCTTGCAACCAAGGGAGGCCCAGGAGAATTTCAGAATAGGAGCGAGGCAGAACGAGAAGTCTCAGAGTCTCCATGTGTAGGGTGCCAATCTGCAAGTTGAGGGGCGCAGTACAGAACCGAATAGCGTCCTTTAGGCATTCGCCACTGACGAAGGAGACGAACATGGGGTTCTGCAGAGGGGTCACCGGGAGACGAAATTAGGACACCAGCGCTTGGCTGACAAAATTTCCAGCTGACCCCGAATCAAGGAAGGCGGTGGCTTGACAGGTGCTGTCCGGCGAAATTCCACAGAGTATGGGAATGGTCAGACGGGGAGAGGCCGTACTGACACCTAGGAATGCCTCTCCTGCGAGCCCTAGGTGCGAGAGTTTCCCGGGCGCACTGGACAGTCCCCAGTGAAGTGGCCAGAACCGCCACAGTAGAAGCACAGCTGCCTCTGGCTCTCTCGACCTGCATGGGTTCGTCCTCAGGAACCATTGGCGGAGGAAGTGGAGGTCATTGGAAAACGGGAGCCAGACAAGGTAGCCAGCGTGGTCAGGCGACCTCCCGTTGGATGCGGAGCTCTTGTTGTCTCTTGGCAAACCGTATGTCAATTCGGGTGGCCAACCGAATCAGTTCGTCCAGACCGGAAGGCAGGTCCCGACCAACGAGCTCGTCTTTAATACGCCCAGAAAGGCCTTGCCAGAAAGTCGCCACCAAAGCCTCATTGTTCCAGTCCAGCTCTGAGGCTAGGGTGCGGAACTGCACGGAGTACTGACCCACAGTAGAGTCGGACGGAGACGGAGCAGAGCTGCGGCAGCAGAGGAGGTGCGGCCAGGTTCCTCGAAGACGTTGCGGAACCCCTGGAGGAAGGTTTGCAGATTTGCCGTCAACGGATCTCCTCGGTCCCATAGCGGAGTGGCCCAGGCCAAGGATTCCCCCGATAGGAGGTTAATTATGAAGGTCACCTTAGCCCACTCGGTAGGGAATCTTGATGTGGATGGAGCATTGACTGATGAATCCACGGCACTGCTTGGGATCTCCATCATAGCGTGAGGGGAGCGGCAGATGCAGAGAAGGTCCCGGTACAGGAGCAGGTAGTGCCATGGCTGCAGGAGCAACTGGTGCCGGAGTGGCGGCGGCAGCCGCAGGCTGAGGTAGGCGGGCTGCAAGGTTCTGCATCATGGCCGCGAGCTGGTCAATACGCTGGCTCTGCTGGGCGACAGCCGTCGTGACGTCCCGGAGCTCAGGCAGAGGTACCCTGGTGGAATCCATGGGCAGATTGTACTGTAAGGGTTCGGTGGATTACAGGGAGCGGAGTCTAAGTAGCTCCCGGTCTTCACCAGAGCCCGCCGCAAAGCGGGATGGACTTGCTGCGGCGTAAGGCTACCAGGTCGCTACCCCTGACGTGACTTGCTTGCGATGGCGGCCGGGGTACTGCTTGGTACAGAATCGTAATCCAGAGACGAAGTCGGGGACAGGCAGGAGGTCAGGACGGGTGGCAGAGGTTCGTGATCAGAGACAGGCAGACGGTTAGGGCAGGCGGCAAACAGGCAAGGTCAGGAAACGTAGCGGAACGGACTGGCACACGGGTAATCAAACAGGACTCCAAACTCTCTCTAGACAAGGTAACGCACACCAACGATCTGGCAGAGAGTGCAGGGGGCGTATACCTTATACAGTACCAGCGGCCTGCAATTGACTAATTACCGGTGCGCTGGCCCTTTAAATCCAGACCAGGCATCGCGCGCCTTAAGCAGCTGGTACGCACGCGGCAGCCGGGACAGGCAGGAGCAGCGTGCACACGAGCATGGACGGGTAAGTGAGCAGGCGCCGGGGCCCGGGCACCAGGGGGATGGTTGCGGGCGGCGACGGCACCCGCACCAGCCCTCATGACAATTATACACACAGAACTATTTTTTTGCTTTTACAATTTTTGTTTTCAGCCTAAAATCATGGCCAATGTGGTTTCCTGCACATAGCAACAGGAAAGGGTAAAGGTGAATTAGTCCCATGAGCAACCTAAGGGTGAGAGTTGAAACTTTATTGATTGTTTGAAAGGTCCATAATAGGGCAACTTTAGTGTAAGAACGCACATGGACCCCGCATATCTACACAAATGTTTAGATATAGGAGAAGAAGTTGATGCATTATATATATATATATATATATATATATATATATAGTATATAGCAAGTGAAAAAGAATCTTGGTGGTGTTAGAAAAGTATATAGCAAATTAATAATTATAAAATGGAGGCGTTGTCTGTTTTCTTTATGTTCTCTGTTATTTCCCAAGCATATCCCTAGTGTGTGACTTCAAATAATCAAGGGTGAATTGTAGTGCTAGTGAAATATGTGACTATTTGATGTCATAATTTCCATTTCTTGTATATTAAACTAATTATAATTCCACTGTTGTATCACAAGTTATAATCACACAGGCTTGCATACCTCTGTTTAGCTCTCAAGCCTACAGACTTCACTTAATTTATGACCTAAGAGAGCCGCATCTAAGCTCTAAGGTGAAGTAAGTATTTAACCTTTGTAAATACATATTTAGCAAAACTGTCCCCAATGTCACACTATTTTCTGTAACCAGTTTATTCTGTTACTTATATGTTATATTTGATCATAATTGATTGATTCCTATGTTAAATAAAATTGTGTTGTACCTTGACTGACTGGCCTTCTTTAAAGCTGTACCTAGAACCTGTATTGAAAAACTTGGCAAAACAAGGTCATGGCAGGAGCAACAGCAGCAGCATGAGGTCAGAGACTGGCACAATGACAAATTCTGGAGGTGGCAAAAACAGGAGTAGGCCACAGAGTGGCACAATGACAGAGTGTGGAGGTCACGGCAGGAGCAACAGCAGCAGCATGAGGTCAGACAGTGGCACAATGACACAGTGTGGAGGGCACAGCAGCAGCCACAGCAGCAGCATGAGGTCAGACAGTGGCACAATGACAAATTCTGGAGGTGGAATAAACAGGAGTAGGCCACAGAGTGGTACAATGACACAGTGTGGAGGTCACGTCAGGAGCAACAGCAGCAGCATGAGGTCAGAGACGGGCACAATGACAGGGTGTGGAGGTGACCGCAGTAGCAACAACAGCAGCAGCAGCATGAGGTCAGAGAGTGGCACAATGACACAGTGTGGAGGTCACGGCACCAGCAACAGCAGCATGAGGTCATAGAGTGGCGGAGTGTGGAGGTGGGTGGCAATACTAGTCCCTGGTAAGGATGGTGGTAGGCAGATGGAGAAACTGGTAGCAGATGTGTGGCATCAGGCGGGTGGTGGCATCAGAATAGTGGCTGAGGCAGATAGTTTGAACCCAGACTCATTTCTCAAAGTTTTGGTGAGGCGTCATGACTGATGTAATCTGATGCCTAAGGCATTGGTGTATGGAAATCCTGGCCGATCCACGCCTGATTCATCTTGACAAAGGTCAGTCGTTCCACATTTCTCGTGGGCAAGCGGGTTCTCCTTGGGATAACGATGGCTCCCGCTGTACTGAACACCCGCTCTGATGCCACACTACTGGCCGGGCAGGACAGCTTCTCCACTATAAACTCTGCAAGTTGCGGCCACACATCCAGTTTGGCTGCCCAGTAGTCCAGCGGATCTTCTAACTGGGGTGGCAGAGGTCACCATCTGTTGGTTCAGGGTCCGCTCCAGGTCCTGCTGCTGCTGGCGAGTGCCCTCCTCACTAGGCAGGTGAAGGAAGCCACTCATCAGTGACTCCAGACTTAGGTTGCTGCTGATGGAGCTGGTACTGCTCCGACCCCCCCCCCCCACCTTCCCACAGCAGCCGCGGCAGTAGTACATGAGCGCTGAGGAACCCCCCGGTCAGATCTGTCAGAGGAGGGACGATGCCACACATAGGCAGCGGCCAACTGACTACGGAGGATTTCTCTATAGTATTTGAGTTTGTCCTCCCTCTCAGCAGCTGGGAAAAAGGCTCCCATTTTGGACCGGTAGCGAGGGTCCAATAGGGTGGAGAGCCAGAAGTCATCCCTCTGCTGGATGGCGACTATTCGGCTGTCACGAGCCAGGTAAATCAGCATGCTGCGGGCCATCTGCACAAGTGACTCTGAGGGACTCCCTGCCTCCATCTCCACTGTATACTGCTACGGTGCTTGCGGGTCATCTGCCTCGTCTTCCTCATCTCCATCTACCTCCTCCAGCTGCTTCTGCTCCTCCTCTCCTGTCACCTGGGTAGAAAATCCACATATTTCACCAGACAATGCTTCTGCTCCAATGTCCTCCTCAACCACCTTCTCCTCTTCCTCCAGTTCAGTCCCCATCGTACTTATTTGGCCGCGAGATGTAGTCGCCACGTCTCCAGTCCCCTGCCCAGACAGATTTTTCAGCATCTGTTCCAGGACATGAAGCAGTGGAATGAGGTTATTCATCCCGTAGTCCTGGCGACTGACAAATAACGTGGCCTCCTCGAATGGCCCCAGCAAATGGCAGGTGTCACGCATGAGCTGCCACTTGCTGACATCAAAGTTACATAGGGGAGTACTCCTGTCCGCCTGGATCATCAAAAATCGTTAATGGCGTTTCTCTGTTCATACAGTCGGTCCAACATGTGTAGACTGGAATTCCAACGGGTGGAAACATCGCATATCAGCGAGTGTTGGGGGAGGCCGTTCTGCCGCTGCAACTCGAGGAGGGTGTTCCTGGCTTTGTAGGAATGGATGAAGTGCATGCACAGTTTCCTGGCCATTTTCAGATTCTTCTGAAGATCGGTGGAAGACTTCCGGAACCTTTTCACAACCAGATTGAACACGTGCGCCATGCAGGGTGCATGGACCATACCTCCTCGGTGCAGCGCTGACACCATGTTCCTCCCATTGTCCATCACCATGTTTCCGATTTGCAGTTGGAGCGGAGAAAGCCACACATCGATTTCTTGCTGCATGACGCGGAGCAGTTCCTCCCCTGTGTGACTTCGGTCGCTGAGGCAAGCCAGGTGTAGAACTGCGTGACACCCCTGTGCCCCACACATGTGGTATGATGGAGCAGTACTTGTGGAGGTTGTGATGGTGGTGGTGGTGGAGGAGGCAGACATTGGTGCAGGAGCATCAGTTTGACAATGTGGAGGAGAAAGCGGCATCTCCTGTCCAAGTTGTTGGTGTGGCTGGGCAGGAAGCACATTCACCCAGTGGGCCGTAAAGGACATGTACTGGCCCTGACCGTAGTTACAGCTCCACACGTCCGTGCTGCGTGCACCTTGGAACAAACCGATAAGCTCAAGGACTGGCCCACCTTCTGTTCTAAATATTTGCGAAGGGCTGGTACCCCTTTTTTTGGAAAAGAAATTACAGTTGGGAAAAACTCTCCCCCTCGGCTCGGACGGGCCCTTTAAATTTCTCTGAAGCTGCAGAGTCCACCATTTGGAAAGGGAGGGACTGCAGTACCAAAACTTGGAAGGAGCACGGGCAGTTTTGCACCTGTAGTTGGGGCGCATTACTGTTTTCTCTTTGCAATCGCCCCGTTTTTAACGATCTGGCGTATGAGTACGGGAGCAGGGGGATCTGGGTGGGAGTTTATGGCAAAGAAACGTCCCTTCTGCAGAGGTGTGGGCCTTGACTGGCTGCAATTTGGGATGGTGCCCCTGGGTGCTGCTGCTTTTACTGCAGTGGCAGGAAGTACCACCACCTGAGCCAGTTTCTCCCCCGGGTACCGGATTGACGGTGCATGTGTTCACGCAGGGCCGTGTGCCCAAAGTAAAATCCTGGGCCCGTTCACTTTTGCCCAAAAATTTTTCATGTACCCCCCTATTCGGCTCCCCAGTGTTTTAGCAAAGAAACTGCCACACCGCCGGTAGCTGAATTTCCGCCCCCCAAAACCCCGCCCACTGTGTATATGCCCCCGCTGCCTCGTGGCCCCCGTCTGCTACTTTCTTGGACCTGCGAAGCGGTTTTTACCCCCATGGCCCCCTTTGGTCCTTGCCTCGCACTGCTGCTACCCTGCTGATCCGGCAAATATCCCATTGCTGGCTGCGTCCTGCCCGATGCCAGGCTGACGCCCCTTTCTATGATGATGAAGCCCTTGCTTCCCGGGTCCCAAGTGCGGTCGGCTAATCATTACGATTATTGTTTCTCTTCACTGCGTTCCTCAACGGTCTTGGGTTCAGAGGTGACCCTTCACAACTGCTCCCATGCCACTCTCCCCCTTATACTTTGCCCCCCACTGCAAAAAGCAGGGATTTTGGCCCCTTTCTTTTACTGCCGTACTGGACCGTTTCCCCCTCAAATTGTTCATCTCGCTGTATGTGGCGCTGAGCCCGGACCCCCATGTATATTTTGGGCTGAGGGAACCGGAGCGACAGTTGAAGTTCCCACCGAAATCTTGGCTGGGGTTGTAATGTCATTTGGGAGGAAAATGGATGGACTAGTAACCAATCAAGAAAAAACCTTGGGGTTGTGGTCAACACCCCGGCCGCTAATGACACCGGCAAATTCTGGCCTCACCGAGGACCCCACTGCAACTCCCCTTACTGTGCTGCGACCGGGGGCCTGCCTCAGGAATTTTTTGTGCCACGCCACTCGCATGGGGGAAAAAGCCTGCCCCCTCTCTGCCCTGAATATTTTTGGGTTAAAAAATTTCAACTCTGTCTAATGAAGATATCTTTATATGATAAATACACCCCTGTATTTGACCCCAAATAAACCCCCACTAACAAGCTTTTTTAAACCCCTTTGGGGATAAAAATTTGCGCTCCCCCAAATGGCCAGGAAAAATTTACTTGAAATTTTTGCCTTTTAAAAAAACACTGTGTATTTTACTGAATAAAAAAGCGCAAACGGGTTTAAATTTTTAACCCTTCGGTATAAATTATGTAGGGGAAAAAATTTTTCTTCTTTGGGTTAAAAAACACCGGTTTCTTTAGGCCCAAAAGAAGAAAACATTTAAAAAAAACCCTTTGGTTCAAAATTGGCAAATAAAATGGGGTTTGAAAAAAAAATTCCCGCTTTTTGGTGGGCGTGTTAAAACAGGGTTTTTGAAAATTTTCCCGTCCCCAAAACACAGAAAAACCCTTTTAACCTTAAAAAAAACCCCAAAGAAAAATTTCTCCAAAATTTACCCAAAGAGCGGTTCCCCCAACCCCCTTTTTTCCCCCCAAACCACAACACAAAAATAACCGTTAAAAAATTAAACCCTTAAATTTTAAATTTGCGCAAATGAAATGTGCTCCCCAAAAATTACCAGTTATGTAGCGTGTTTAAAAAACGTGTATTTTACTGAGCAAAAAATCGGAAAAACGCGAAATTAACCTTGGGAAATCTAAATTGGCAAATAAAATGTGCTGCCAAAATTTAACCAGCTATGTAGCGTTTTTAAAACGACTTGTATTTTCCCAAAGAAAACCCAGCAAAAAAATTTTTTAATTAACCTTCGGATATGAATTATGCTAAAAGAAAATTTTTTTCTTTGGCGTTAAAAAAAAAAAAGGGTTTCTTTTTGTGCCCCACAAAAACGAAAAAAACATTTAAATTTAAACCCCTTTGGAAATCAAAATGCGAAAATTTAAAAATGAGGTCCCAAAAAATTTACCAGCTATGTAGCGTGTTAAAAGGGACGTGTATTTTACTGAGCACAACAGAAAAAAAACCCTTTTTTTAAAATTTTGGGATCAAAATTGCAAAAAATAAAATTGGGTTTCCCAAAAAAAATTCCCAGCAATGTAGCGTTTTAAAAACGACTTGAAATTTTAAATGAGCACAACAGCAAAAAAACGATAATTAAACCCTTGGTTTCAAATTGGGGAAAATGAAATGAGGTGCCGAAATTACCAGCTTTGTAGCATGTTAAAAAAATTTGTTTTTTTAAAGGGGCACAACAGCAAAAAAAACCGCGAAATTTTAAACCCTTGGATTAAATCGCGAAAATTTAAAAAAAAATGAGGTGACAAAAATTACCGGGTTTATGTAGCGTTTTAAAAAACGACTTTGTATTTTACTGACACAACAGAAAAAAAAACGTTTTTTTTAAACCCCTTGGGATCTAAATTGCGCAAATGAAATGAAGTCCCAAAAAATTACCAGTATTACGTTTTTAAAACGACGTGTTTTTTTACTGAGCACAACAGCAAAAAAAACCGCCTAATTAACCCTTGGATCTAAATTCGCAAATGAAAGGGTGTTTGCCAAAAATTACCGCTATGTACCGTTTTAAAAAACAAACGTGTTTTTTTACTGAGCCAACAGCGGGAAAAACCCTTTTAAATTTAAACCCTTTTGATCTAAATTGGCAAATGAAATAAAGTGCCAAAAATTACCAGCTTTTTAGCGTTTTAAAAAAGGGCGTGTATTTTACTGGCAAAACAGCAAAAAAAATGCCTAATTACCCTTGGATCAAAATTTTGCCCCAAATTTGAAATGTGCTGAAAAAAATTACCAGCAAAATTAGCTTTGTTTAAAAGACGGGGTTTTTTACTGACACAAAGCAAAAAAAACCGCGTAATTAACTTTTGGGATTTTTAAATACGCAAATGAAATGTGTGCCAAAAATTTACCAGCTATTTTAGCGTTTTTTAAAAACGACATGTATTTTCTGAGCACAACAGCAGAAAAACGTTTAATTAACTCTTGGATCTAAATTGCACAAATGAAATTAGGGGGCCAAAAATTCCCAACCCTTATGTGGGCGTTTTTAAAAGAATGTTTTTTACTGAGCACAACAGCAGAAAAACGCAAAAATTAACCCTTGGTTCTAAAATTGCGCAAATAAAAATGAAGGTGCCAGAAATTATCAGCTTGGTAGCTTTTTAAAAAAATTGTATTTTACTGAGCACAACAGCAAAAAAAACGCAAAAATTAAACCCTTGGATCTAAATCGCGCAAATGAAATGAGGTGAAAAAAATTACCAGCTATTTTAGCTTGTTACAACGACTTTGTTTTTTATTTGGAGCAAACACAAAAAATTTGAGTAATTTAACTTTTTTGGGGGATTAAATTGCGCAAATAAAAATTAAATGCCAAAAATTACCCTTTTTAGCGTGTTAAAAGACATTTTTTTTTATTTGAGCACAACAGCAAAAAAAACGTTTAATTAACTCTTGGATCAAAATTTGCAAAAAAATGAAATTAGGTCCCCAAAAAATTCCCAAGCTGTGTAGTGTTTAAAAAGGGTGTTTTTTACTGGGGCACAACAGCAAAAAAAACGGAAATTAAACCCCTTTTGGATCTAAATTTCGAAAATGAAAGAATTGGAAAAAATTTACCAGCTATGTAGAAGTTTTAAAACGAGGGTGAAATTTTATGAGCACAACATCAAAAAAAAACGCCAAATTAAAACCCTTGGATCTAAATTGGGGCAAATTAAAATGTGCTGCCAAAAAATTACCATTTTAAGGTAGCGTTTTAAAAACCCGACTTTGTATTTTTTTTGGCACAAACAGCAAAAAAAAGTTTAATTCCCCCCTTGGGAAAACCCCAAACTGGGCAAATAAATTTGGAAGTCCCAAAAATTACCCTATGTAGCGTGTTAAAACAAAGGGTGTATTTTATGAGCAAAAACAGCAAAAATTCCCTTTAATTACCCCTTGGGAAATCTAAACCCGCCCCAATTAAAAAAATGTGCTGCCAAAAATTATCAGTAATTTGCGTGTTAAACGATTTGTATTTTACTGGCCAACAGCAGAAAAAAGGTAAAAAAACTCTTGGATCTAAATACGCAAATGAAATGTGCTGCCATAAATTCCCCAAGCAAAGTAGGTTTTAAAAAACTCCGTGTTTTTTATGGGGGGCACAACAGCAAAAAACGAAAATTTAAAACCCTTGGATCTAAATTGCGAAAAATGAAATGGGGTTTGCCACAAAATTTCCAGCTATGAAACATGTTAAAACAACTTGTTTTTTTAATGAGAAAACCAGAAAAAAAAACGGGGTTAATTAACCCTTGGATCTAAACCCAGGCAAATAAAATGAGGTGAAAAAAATTCCCGTTTTGTGGGCGGTTAAAACGACGGTTTTTTACTGAGCCAAAAAGCAAAAAAATGAGTAATTAACGCTTGGATCTAAATTGCGCAAAGGGGAAATGTGATCCAAAAATTACCGCTACTAGCGTTTTAAAATGACTTTTTTTGTACGGGAGCAAAACCCAGCAGAAAAACCTTTAATTAACCCTTGTATAAAAAATTGCAAAAAATTAAATGAGGTGCCAAAAAATTTTCCGGGCTGTTAGTGTTTTAAAAAACGCTTTGTATTTTTATTTAGCAAAAACAGCAGAAAAACGTGAAATTTAAACCCTTCGGAAAAAGAATTATGCTACAGGAAAAAATTTTTTCTTTGGCGTTAAAACATTTTTCCTTTTAGGGGACCACAACAGAAAAAAAACACTTTAAAAACCCTTGGATCAAAATTGAAAAAAGGTAATGAGCAGTAAAAAAAAATTAAGTGGTATTTGGATTGAAAAAACCCGCTGTTTTTTAACAAAATACAACAGCAAAAACAGGTTGGGAAAACCCCATTGGATTTCTCAATATGCTCAAGAACTGAATTCCAAAACCCCACCAAAAACCCAAAATTTTAAAGAAGCAGTCCCCTGAGGGCAAGCCCGTGACAAACCCCCCAAAAATCGTGTATAAAATTTGGTTTTTTTAGTGTTGGGTCTCAGCACAGCAAACTTCACCAGACAGCACGGTGAAGCTTGTGAACGTTCAGCGTCGCGTTTCCCGACCTTATATTGTGCAGTGACGTCACAGAATCCGCCGGCTCTTTTTGGCTTTAAGTTTGGGACAAGTTATTTAGGTTACCCCCTTTCTTCCTCCCAGACTTCTTTGCCCCCTGTAAAAGCCCCTGGCTCCCCAGCCCAAATTTTTCAAATTAAAAAACACGCTTTCCCGGGGGCGGAATTTAACCCCCAAACTTCGACTTCGTTCGGGGAAAACAAAATTTTTCCTGAAAATTTTAAACGGGAAAATTTCCCCTTCGTTAGAATTGGGGGGGCACCCCTCTTAAATTATTCGGAAAACAAAAGGTGGGTTTTTACACCAATGGGGGTACACCAACAGTTCTAGAAAGTTTCTGTACCAAAATTTAAGGGACAAGTTTTGGGTCTTTGAACCCCAAACTGGACCTTTCCCAACGGGGAAATACAGGGTTGGGACAGGCTAGAGGGTTTTTTTTAAAAGTCCGTCAACCCAAAAAAGAATGAAATTCTCTAAGGCTTCCTATAAACTATTGGGCACGGGGGAAAAGGGATAGGTTTTCTGTATGAAAAAAGGGGAAAACGGGGGCTCTGGGGGGGTGAGCAAAAAATTTGGGGGAAAACACCCAGCAGGGGCATTTATTGCTCTAGTGTTTGACCGGAAAAAAACTGAAAATGAACAGGGAAAAAACTGTTTCTTTGCCAAAACAAGGGGCATGGGGATTTTTTTCCCGCCAAAACAACCATACACATTTTCCCTCATTGGGGGGGTTGGGCCCCCCAGCTTTTCCCCCGCTCTATGGGTTAAAGGGGGTGATTTGGGGGGGGCCGCAAAATGAAAGGGAAACGGCGAAAAAAAGGCGCAATAGTAATAAAATTTCCTGGGAGGAAATTGTCACCTAAAATATTGCGTGATCGGAAATTTCCGATCAGCCTAAAAATCGTGCCGATTTCAACTTTGTAGATTATAATCGCTCATCCCTAGTAATAACCCATTGATAGAGGTTGGAAATACAGGAAATAACGGAAAAAGTGTCTCTGTATGCTAATGATTTTCTGGTTTATTTGGCGGACCCGCGGGACTCCCTGGATGCCCTTCTGGATGAGTTGGACTCCTTTGGGAGTTTCTCCGGTGTAAAAGTAAATTGGGCGATATCGGTGCTATTTGTGGTAGATGATATCCAGCGGGAGGAGATTTCCTCAAGGTATCGAATGGAAATTTCAGAACAGTTTACATATCTCGGCATACAGATTCACAGAGACATACAGCGGTTTATGGCTCTTAATTTGTCGGTAGCGATGAATAAGATAGCCAAGAAGTTGACAACCTGGAGGTCACTCTCTTTGACTCTTGTAGGTCGGATTAATATTATTAAAATGATCCTTCTGCCCCTACACTGATCCCTCAGATACACTTTCAGTCTCTGGAAAAACAGATCTCGTCGTTCCTGTGAGCGGGAAGTACTCCTAGAATAGGGAAACCTATGTTAAAAGCCCTCTATGAAGATGGAGGACTGGCGCTCCCGGATTTCTATATTTATCACATTGCAGTACAATTATCCTATGCAGGGTGGTGGATCAGAGCTGACCGTAATAATCCGGCAGTGGTATTAGAGGCGGCATTGGTGGGGTCATATGAAGCACTTGGGAACTTGGTGTACAGGCATGGGAAGTACTGTCACTGCACTGGCACTGTCACAGATGCTGGTAGTGGATCCGCTGGACCACCGCAAGCAATGGTGTAAGCCGTACCAGGGAGCGGAGTCTAAGTAGAACCCGGACTTGCTTCGGCGGGAAACTACCAGGTCGCTTCCACTGGCGTGACTAGCTTGCGGCGGCCGCCAAGGCAGTGCGTGGTACAGAATCGTGAGATATAGGCGTAGTCGGGGACAGGCAGGAGGTCAGGGCAGGCAGCAGTGGTTCGTGGTTGAGGAGCAGGAGCATAACGGTTCGATACACAGTAAGCAGAACTAGATGCAGGAAATGCTTTCTCTAAAGGCTCTAGGGCACTAAAGATCCGGCGGGGACGTTCCGGAAGGAAGGAACTTATATAGGGTCAGCAACCAGCCTTACCCAATAATCTGCGCACTGGCCCTTTAAATCTAAGAGAGCCAGCGCGCGCGCGCCTAAGGAGCGGGGACGCGCGCACCAGCCGGCACGGGAGCATGGTCAGGTAAGGAATGCAGTGCAGGGGAGCGAGTGTGTGCGCGTCTAGGGACACGGACCATGGCGCCACCCTCCCCGGGTGCCGGAGGGACCGCAGCAGCACGAGTGAGCCCGCAGCCCGACCAGGGGGCTGCGGACCCACTCGGGACAGTACCCCCCCCCCCCACACCCAGCCCAGGCCTCCCCCTCTCTCTCGATCGGAGGCCTCCCACCACGAGTCCGTGGTCCAAGATGGTCTCCGACTCCCAAGATCTCTCCTCTGGCCCGAATCCCTCCCACTCAACAAGAGAATGCTGTCTTTCCCTAACCGATTTCATAGCCAGGATCTCCTTAACCGCAAATATGTTGGAGGCTACGACTTCAGGAGAGGGGGGTACGACTTTTCTGGAAAAACGGGTAAGCACGACAGGCTTCAGAAGAGATACATGAAAAGAATTTGGGATCCGCATGGTGGGTGGAAGCCAGAGCTTATAGGCCAAAGGATTAATACGCCTCAGCACCTCAAAGGGCCCCAGGAAGCATGGCCCAAGCTTGTAGCTGGGTATTTTTAGCCGACATATTTGGCGGACAGCCAGACCTTGTCTCCTGGAGCAAAGGTCGGAGCAGGTCTCCTTTTCTTGTCCGCCTGAGTTTTCATGCGGACAGCCGAAACGCTGTGGGGACCGACGAGTCTGCTCCCAAATGCAGATATGTCGTGAACCAGGGCATCCACCGAGGGAACCTCGGAGGGGGAGGGCAGAGGGGGGAGGAGGGCGGGGTGCCGACCATAGACTAAAAAGAAGGGAGACGCGCCCGAAGCTTCTGAGTCCAGCGAATTGTACGAGAATTCGGCCCAGGGTAGAAGGCTGGACCAATCATCCTGGCGAGCCGAGACAAAGCGGGTGGTACGCCGACGAGAAGTCTAACTTAACCTGCAATTGGGAGCAGAGTGCACGTCAGAACTTCGACACAAACTGAACACCACGATCAGAAATGATGTGCAGGCGGAAAACATGTATAAAGAAGAGAGAGGCAAGACGAGGTGCGGTTGGTAACCCGTTAGGGGGAAACAAAGTGTGACATCTTGAAAACCTACAGTAATGAAAATAAAATCACAGTGTTACCCGAAGGGGGCGGAAGGTCGGTGATTAAATCCATCGCCACATGAGACCATGGCGTACTGGGAGTCGGCAATCGTTGCAGCAGGTCGGATGGACTGTGGCGGGGTATCTTATCCCGGGCACAAGTAGCACAGGCCTGCACAAAGTCCCTTGTATCTTTGGCCAGACCCGGCCACCAATAGAAACTCAACTGATACGATCTTCGAGCCCCAGGATGTCCAGCCATCAACGAGCAATGTCCCCAATTCAGGACCCTCCTGCGCAGAGACAGCCGAATGTAGGTCTTGCCGGGAGGTATCTGCTGAAGGAGGACTGGTGCCGCTTGAATCAAGCGTTCGGGAGGTATAATGTGTTGGGGCTGAGGCTCTTATCCAGTGATCCGACGCGCGAGAGAGGGCATCCGCCCTGATGTTCTTTTCCACTGGACGGAAGTGGATCCGGAAGTTGAATCGCGAGAAAAAGAGGGACCAACGAGCCTGCCGAGGGTTAAGGCGCTGGGCCGACTTGAGGTACTGGAGGTTCTGGTGATCCGTGAATACATCGAAAGGATGATGAGCTCCCTCCAGGAGGTGACGCCACTCCTCCAGGGCCATCTTGATATCGAGTAACTCCCGATCTCCAATAGCATAATTACTCTCAGCCGACGAGAAAGTCTTGGAGAAGAACCCGCAGGTGATGGTCTTCCCCTAGGGACCCTTCTGAGTAAGGACTGCTCCAGCACCCACCGAAGAGGCATCCACCTCCAACGAGAAAGGGTTCTTGGGGTCAGATCGTGACAAAATGGGTGCAGAGGCAAGGGCCATCTTCAAATATGAGAAAGCTTTTTTGGCCGCTGGTTTTTCTTAGTTAAAGCCACGATTGGAGCCACCAGCATAGAGAAGTGGGGGATAAACTGCCGATAATAATTGGCGAATCCCAGAAATTGTTGTATGGCCCGAAGGCCAACAGGTTGTGGCCATTGCAAGATAGCAGATAATTTAGCAGGGTCCATTTGCAGGCCTTGGTCGGAGACGATAAATCCGAGGAAGGGCAGGTTGGAATGATGGAACAAGCACTTCTCTAATTTGGCATACAGGCGGTTGCTGCGAAGGCGTTGCAGGACCTGGCACACCTGTGACTGATGGGTCTGGAGGTCAGGAGAAAAAACCAAGATGTCATCCAGGAAAACGATGATGCACGTATACAGCAGGTTCCTGAAGACATCGTTTACGAACTCCTGAAAGACCACGGGAGCATTACACGGCCGAAGGCATCACCAGGTATTTCAAAGTGGCCATTTTGGGTATTAAAAGCAGTTTTTCCACTCATCACCCTCAGGGATCCTGATGGGGTTTGTATGCACCGGGGTAGATCCAGCTTGAAAAGTTTCTTGGCTCCTTGTAGTCAGTCGAAAGATTCCTCGATTAGCGGCAAAGGGGTACCGGTTTTTCACGGTATCTGTTCAGACCCCCGATAGTCGATGCAAGGGCGGAGTGGACCATCCTTCTTCTAACGAAGAAAAAAACGGCCCCGGCGGGTGAAGAAGGGCTTGCGTATAAAGCCTTTTTGCAGGTTCTCACGGATATAGTCCGACATGGCCTGGGTCTCGGGCCTAGACAATGGGTAGACCTTGCCCCGAGGAGGACTGGTCCCAGGGAGGTCAATGGGACAGTCATAGGGGCGATGAGGTGGAAGAGATTCAGCCTGCTTCTCCGAAAAGACATCCGCATAGTCCTGGTATTCCGCGGGAAGACCTGACAGAGACCTGGTATGCCGTTGAGGAGGGGTGAGTCGCCCTGGAACCGATAGACAGCGACTCCGACAGTCGGGTCCCCAGCGCAGAACCTCCCCGGGTTTTCAGTTGAGCGTAGGGGCGTGGAGATGCAGCCACGGAAGCCCCAACAGGATCGCTGAAGACGACCGGGGAAGGGGCGAAAAGGTGATCTTCTCCTTGTGTAAGGCCCCCACGTGGAGGGACAGTGGCTTGGTCACGTACCAGTTAGCATCACTAAGGAGCTCCCCACTAACGGAGGATATCACCAATGGCTTCTCCAGGCCGGTCACCGTAAGACGATACTGGGACACCAGAGCGGCGTGGATAAAGTTCCCGGTGGAGCCGGAGTCCAGAAAAGCAGGCACTCGAAATACGAGTCCGGAACCAGTCCGAGCCTCTACTTCCATAGAAAGACGTGGAGAGGAAGAGTTCACACCTAGGACGCCTCTCCGACATGACCCAGGTGCGGGCGTTTCCCTGCTGCTGAGGGCGATGCGGGCAGCCATTGCGAAAGTGATCCGGGCTGGCACAAAAGAGGCACAATTTCTCTGCCCGATCCACCTGCATGGGCTCTTCACTGGCCGGTAGAGGAGGTGGGAGCAGAGGTCTTTGGAATACCAGAGCCAGGCGGGGCAGTCGGCGTGGCCGGGCGAGATCACGTTCCTGGCGAAGCTCCTCTTGCCCCCAGCGAAGCGAACAATCAAAACAATAGCCCAGGTGGATCCGTTCGCTTAAGGAAGACGGGATGTCTCTAGCCGCCAGGGAATCCTTAACCCTGCCGGACAGGCCCTTTTTAAAGGTGGCACACAGGGCGGCGTCGTTCCAGGTCAGCTCCGACGCCAAGGTCCGAAACTGAACCGCATAGTCCCCAACCGAGGAGTCGCACTGGCGAAGATTCAGTTTGAGCGGTCTCTCAGAGGAAAGCCCGTGCGGCTCTTCAAAGACACTGCGGAACTCGGGGAAAGGGAAAACCTCAAGTCCGTAGTCACCGGATCATTCCTGGGCCCAAAAAAAGGGTTGCCCCAAGCCAGAGCCTTTCCGGACAGTAGACTAACCACGAAGGCCACCTTTGAACGTTCAGTGGGGAATTGACCAGCCATTAATTCAATGTGCATAGAGCACTGGGTAATAAATCCCCTGCAAAGTTTTGGGTCCCCTTCAAACTTGGAGGGTAAAGGTAACCGAAGCTTGGAACTCTCGGATACTGGCGGAGGCTTCGCCACGGGAGAAGGGGTCGGCGGCTGTTGGTTAGCCAGGAGCTGCTGCAGCATGGCGGACAACATTTTAGCATGCTGAGCTTGTTACGCAAGTTGTTGCGACTGTTGAGCCACGATTGCGGTGAGGTCCTTATCACCAGGTAAAGGCAACCTGGCGGATCCATGGCTGGATCTTATTGTCACGATGCTGGTTGTGGATCCGCTGGACCACCGCAAGCGATGGTGTAAGCCGTACCAGGGAGCGGAGTCTAAGTAGAACCCGGTTTTCACCAGAGCCCACCACAAAGCGGGATGGACTTTCTGCGGTGGGAAACTACCAGGTCGATTCTACCGGCGTGACTTGCTTGCGGCGGCAGCCAAGGCAGTGCGTGGTACAGAATCGTGAGACGCAGGCGTAGTCGGGGACAGGCAGGAGGTCAGTGCAGGCGGCAGTGGTTAGTGGCAGGAGCGTAACGGTTCAGTACACGGTAAGCTGAACTAGATGCAGGAAATGCTTTCTCTAAAGGCTGTAGGGCACTAAAGATCCAGTGGGGGCGTTCCGGAAGGAAGGAAGTTATATAGGGTCAGTGACCAGCCTTACCCGATAATCGGCGCGTTGGCCCTTTAAATCTAAGAGAGCCGGCGCGCGCGCCTAAGGAGCGGGGACACGTGCACCGGCCAGCAGGGAAGTCGCTGAGACGCGGGAGCGTGGTTAGGTAAGGAATGCAGTGCAGGGGAGCGAGTGTGTGCGCGGCCAGGAACACGGACCGCAGCGCCACTCTCCCCAGGCGCCGGAGGGACCACAGCAGCACGAGTCAGCCCGCAGCCCGACCGGGGGGCTGCGGACCCACTCGTGACAGGCACTACACGGCTACCATGGCAGAAACTGTTGCGGTGTGGAGGAGATTTGTTGGAGTCTATCTTGGTGAGGGGGAGGGAGATTTGTGGTCTCCATATATACCTCTGTGGTGGAATAAGAGGCTTCCTGAGTTAGAATCCCTGGTGGACTTTGAATTGTGGCCCCAAAAGGGTATCAAATATTTCGGACAATTATACATTAATGGGAAATTTCCTGATTTCCAGGAGTTAGCTGACAGACATTACTTACAGAGGGGAACCCTTTACGGCACGCACGTTTTAAACAATTTTGGGGGTACCATACAGCTGGAGTTTTGAGCCTTGGAGAGGGTGTCTAGACAGGCAGACCCTGTGAAGCCGGTTTCTACCTTCTATAAGAGCATTATGAGGTGTCAGCCTTCTCCTATTAAAAATGCTTTTGAGCGATGGTGTGAGGACATTCCTGAGTTGGAGTCCCATCACTTAGAGGAGTTGGTGTCTACATGGAGATCCACAGTGATCAGTGCTAGAGACCAGCTGATACAGGTTAAGTGGCTCCATGGGTTGTATTATACGCCGGCAAGATTAGCTCTGATGGGGAAACTTTCCAGTCCGATTTGTACTAGATGCAACAGTGCACACGGCTCTCTCTTTCACATGGGGAATTGCGCCCCATGATTAGAGCCTTTTGGTCAGAGGTTTACGGTTTTCTAAATGAGAAACTTTGTTTTCCTGCGGTATGTGCTCCCGAAATTTGCTTACATGGCCTAGTAGAAGATATAGTTCAGACTAAATTTGAACGGCAGTTTTATAGAATTCTAATGTTTTACGCCAGGAAATCTATACTGTTAAATTGGAAGCCTCCTAAGCTACCATCTCTGGGACATTGGAAACAGTTAGTAAATGGAGACCTGACAGTGTATAAGCTTACTTTTGAGGCACGAGGAGTTCCAGACAGATTCTTAGATATATGGAGCGTATGGCTCACCTCACAGACTAGTTAGTCTGTGGGTATGAAGTGTGGGGGAGTGGGCCCAGGCGTTGGGTCGCGGAGAGTGATTGGGTTTTTCTATTTCACAAATAAAATGGATGGCTGGGATGAATGGATGTGAATGGAATTAAATATATTGTTGTACTGTTCAAGTATGTATGACAGTTGGAGAGATATCTATCAACTCATATAGTTTGTAAAACTCGAACTAGAATATGCGGTTGGAAACTGTATTTCTGTGGAGTGAATATTTTTCATGTTGTATCTTTTAATGTTTTTGTACTTTTAAAACTCTTTTTCAAAAATAAACACTTAAAAAAAAACTTGATTAGACAGCAGTAACATTGGTGGCAGCGAGAACATGGCAATGGGGAACAGCCAGGTTCCAGTTCAACTAGATTAGATGGCAGTACCATTGGTGGCAGCGAGAACATGGCAATGGGGAAAAGCGAGGTTCCTGCTCGACAAGATTAGGCGGCAGTAACATTGGTGGCAGCAAGAACATGGCAATGGGGAACAGCCATGTTCTGGTTCAACTACATTAGATGGCAGTACCATTGGTGGCAGCGAGAACATGGCAATGGGGAACATGGAGGTTCCAGTTCAACTAGATTAGACAGCAGTACCATTGATGGCAGCAAGAACATGGCCATGGGGTACAGCCAGGTATCAGTTCAACTACATTAGACAGCAGTACCATTGGTGGCAGCGAGAACATGCCATGGGAAACATCAAGGTTCAGGATAACAGGACTTAGTACATTTGGTGATAGTACAGGTGTAGGCATTTAAAAAAAATAAAGATTTGGAGGGCTACAAGGAGGAGTAAGAGGTGTATGCAGTGCACATCAAGGTCGTACAGGTGTATATTTCAAAACAAATTCAGCCGTAAGACTTGTAAATCTAGCTGTTGGCAGCAGTAGATTACAGTTTGTAGAAGCAGCAGGCACAGGAACTACAGAAATGAGATATAGTATAGTTTAAATGTGTACAGTGGGTAGGGAAAGTATTCAGACCCCTTTACATTTTTCACTCTTTCTTTCATTTCAGCCATTTGGTAAGATCAAAAAAGTTCATTTTTTGCTCATTAATGTCCACTCTGCACCCCATCTTGAAAGGAAAGAAACAGAAATGTAGATATTTTTGCAAATGTATTAAACAAGAAAAAACTGAAACATCACATGGTCATAATTATTCAATTATACCCTTTGCTGTGACGCTCATATATAACTTACATGCTGTCCATTTCCTTCTGATCCTTCGTGAGATGGTTCTACTTCATTGGAGTCTAGCTGTGTTTAATTAAACTGATTGGACTTGATTTGGAAAGGCAGACACCTGTCTATATAAGACCTCACAGCTCACAGAACTGCCCAAGGAGCTCTGAGACAGAATTGTGGCAAGGCACAGATCTGGCCACTGTTACAAAAGAATTTCTGCAGCACTCAAGGTTCACAGAGCACAGTGGCCTCCATAATCCTAAAATGGAAGATGCTTGGGACGACCACAACCCTTCCTCGACCCAGCTGTCCAGCACAACTAAGTAATCGTGGGAGAAGAGCCTTGGTGAGAGAGGTAAAGAAGAACCCCAAGATCACTGTGGCTTGGCTGCAGAGATATAGTAGGGAGATAGGAGAAAGTTCTACAAAGTCAACTATCATGGCAGCCCTCCACCAGTCGGGAATTTATGGCCATGAGTGTGCCGACGGAAGTTGCATACAGTTTGCAACAAAACACATGAAGGACTCCCAGACTATGAGAAATAAGATTCTCTGGTCTGATGAGATGAAGATTGAACTTTTTGGTGTTAATTCTTAGCGGTATGTGTGCAGAAAACCAAGCACTGCTCAACACCTGCTCAATACATTCCAAACAGTGAAACATGGTGGTGGCAGCATGATGCTATCGGGGTGTTTTTCAGCGTAGGAACAGGACGACTGGTTGCAATTGAAAGAAAGATGAATGTGGCCAAGTACAGAGATATCCTGGATGAAAACCTCTTCCACAGTGCTCTGGCCTCAGACTAGGCCGAAGGTTCTTCTTCCAACAAGACAATGACCCTAAACACACAGCTAAAATAACAAAGTAGTGGCTTCAGAACAACTCTGTGCCCATTCTTGACTGGCCCAGCCATAGCCATGACCTAAACCCAATTGAGCATTTTTGGAGAGACTTGAAAATGGCTCTCCACCAATGTTCACCTTCCAACCTGAGGGAACTGGAGAGGATCTGCAAGGAAGAATGGCAGAGGATCCCCAAATCTAGGTGTGAAAAGCTTGTTGCATCATTCCCAAGAAGACTTATGGCTGTAGTAGCTCAAAAGGTTGCTTCTACTCAATACTGAGCAAAGGGTCTGAATACTTAAGACCATGTGATACTGCAGTTTTTCTTGTTTAATAAATTTGCAAAAATATCTACATTTCTGGGGGGGGTTTTCAAGATGGGGTGCAGAGTGTACATTAATCAGCAAAAAAATGACGTTTTTGGATCTTACCAAATGGCTGCAATGAAAGAAAGAGTAAAAAATGTAAAGAGGTCTGAATAATTTCCGTACCCAGTGTATTTCACATTATCAAGAAGACGTGCTACGGTTTACTAGTCAGTGACATCGGCAACTGGGGCAACAAAATGGTCAGAGATCCACGCCTGATTAATTTTTATAAATGTCAAACGATCCACATTGTCAGGGGAAAGAGGGATACATTTGTCAGTTATCACCCGCCAGCTGTGCTGAATGTGCGTTCCGAGATGACACTGGCTGCTGGGCAGGATAAAACTTCTATGGCGTGTCGAGCAAGCTCAGGCCATTCATTCAGTTTGGACAGTCAGAAGTCGAATGGGTCCAGAACAAGTCCAAATACATTGGTGTTGAGACCATGGTCTTAAGGCGGTCTCTGTGTGTCTGAATGCAGCCTTCCCTTGCAGGTGTTGGTGAGGTGGTAAACATCAATAGCAAAATGTCACCCAGTAGGGTTCTGCCACACTGCCTCCTGCTGCGGCTACTTGCCATTCTACTGCTGCCACATTGCTGATGTTGTTCCACCGTGACATTTGTGTGGGTGGAAGAAAATTGCTTACTTTTGTCTTGCAACGTGGATCGAGGGTGACCACCCAGTAATCGCTGTTCATTTTTATTACCTTAATGCGTGGATAATGTTGCAGGTAAAGTAGCATCCAAGCACTCATGTGTGAGATGCTGCCGGGATCTCCCAAGCATCGGGGTCGAGGGGCTCTTCCTCCTCCTGTTATCTGTGCCAACCATTTACCACTGAAGGGTAATCAATGTCCACCCCTGCCTCCTCATCCTCTTCCACTTCCTCATTCTGACCGTCACCAGTAGTGTTGAACCTTGCGTTTTTTAGAACGCGAACCGAACTGAGCTGTTTACGGTTCATTCGAGTAAAGTTTTCATTCATCATGCGCATTTGATGCGGTGTTTTTACTTTCGTTTTCAGTTGCTTCCTGCGCTTTTGCCGGCCATCCAATCAGTGCAGTGCACAGAGGGGGTCAAAAACGTTATTGCTGAGGGTGTAGGGATCTCATTGGCTGCTAAAATCACATGACCCTGTTATATATATTTCACTGTACTACATTGTGAACGCCATTTGAAGTTCACTCTCTGTACTGAACGTACTGCTCTGACTGCTTGCTTGCATGCATGCAGGCACAATATTTCTCAACGATTTTAGCCAGGAAAAGCTGCTCTTTAGATTAGTTAAGGGGGTGTACAGCAAGCTTAGGTAATCATAGACAGTAATAATTAGGGCTGAATCTTTCCCATATTTATGCTGATTGAAGAAAAGTTATATAAGTTCTATATATCACTATATAATCACTAAAATATAGTGACTTCTTACTGTATATATAAAGCATATAAAGAAAGTTCACAATATCGCGATAGTGATATTAATTGATACTGATATCACTATTGTGTTGGAGTCACTGTTAGCAAATCTCCTAAGGAAAGAAATCTATTTCAAACAGTTGTTGCTTGGTGACAATTTTACTGAGTGCCCAAAAGTTCATTTTAGCAGTTTTGGGGGTACAGCTATTGCATAAGCATTAGCAAATATCCTATAGAAAGAAATATATTTCAAACAGTTGTTGCTTGGTGACAATTTTACTGAGCGCTCAAAAGTTTACTTTAGCATTTTTGGGGGTACAGCTATTGCATAAGATACCGCTAGAAAATCTCCTATAGAAAGAAATCTATTTCCAACAGTTGTTGCTTGGTGACAATTTTACTAAGTGCCCCAAAGTTCATTTCAGCAGTTTTGGGGGTACAGCTATTGCATAAGACACCATTAGTAAATCTCCTATAAAAAGAAATCTATTTCAAACAGTCGTTGCTTGGTAAAAATTTTATTGAGTGGCAATAACTTCATTTTTGCTGTTTTGAGGGTACAGCTATTGCATAAGACACCATTAGCAAATCTCTTATAGAAAGAAATCTATTTCAAACAGTGGTTGCTTTCTCAAAATTTTTCATTTTTTCCTGTTTTGGGGGTAGAGTTCTTGCATAAGAGACCATTAGCGAATATTCAGCTTTTTAATATTTAGCTTTTGAAGATGGAGAGAACTAGAGGTGGTAAGCGAGCAGAGAGGGGCATAGGACGTGGAGGTAGAGGTACGAGACAGGCAGTCCTTCCAGTGCTCCAGACAACACATTGCTTGCTCAGTTCCCTTTGAATCTCAGTACTGAAGAGCGTTGCTAATCTGTTCTTCAGTGGTTAACACACCCTGCATCCAGTGGTTTTACCTCCTCTTCCTCTCAGTCATGGGCACAAATGTCATCATCATCATCATCAGTTCAACCTGAAGCAAACACGGGCCAAATGTCACCCAATATACAGACCGCTCCAGATAATCCATATTCTGAAGAGTTCTTTGATGAGACAATACGGTTGGCATCAGAAGGCATTTCAAAGGATCAAGAGGACAAAGAGGATCATTTTGTCTACACTGATGTCCAATTGCTGATGCCTTCAGAGGAGGAGAAGGAAGCTGGTCTGTCAGCAGAAATACAGAGTGGTCAGAAATGCCTCGCAGTGCCTGTGGCTTCTAGCCCACAGCTTGAAAATATAGACTGTCAGGAAGAGGAACTCACCTGTGATGATGATCATCATTGCGGATCTAACGTGGTCTTTTGAGCAGCAGCTGGTGAGTATATCATCAGTTGAGGAGGAGGAGAATGGGGTAGTGTCAGTGCGGGTCCGGCCTCAGAAAGGTAAAGGACGGTCGCACAAGTCCACTGACATTACTCCTAGAGACGGGCGAATTTCTAAAAAATTCGATTCGCCGACTTCGCCAAATTTACCAACAAAATTATTTTCGTCCTGAATTAATTTGGGACGAATCGCGTTAAAAACAGATACTTCCTGGCTGCAGAGAGCCTGTAGGGTGCTGTAGAACATTGTGCCATGCTTAAATATGCAGCGGGAGCTTGGTTTTGTTTTCATACAATACTGTGTTTTAGTATGACACACACATGACTGCCGCCACTCTTAGAATCGCTTCACTCTAAAATTCCCTGGGTACATACGGGGGCAAAACTGACCAAAAAACTGAAGCGGGAATGCAGCCCGATAAAGTCATGGCAGCGCCAGCTGGAAAAAAAATAAGCTAGGTTAAGATCCTACGATAGCATCAAAGAACACAGTAGTAGGTTACTGGAGCCAGCATGGGTCTCAGCACAGTAAGGGGACGTCACAGCAGGGGTCACTCCATGAGGCCAGAGCTTTAAACCGTCACAGAATATGACAGAACCTGTTCTGTTAAACGCTGATAAATGTAGAGGCCCCCTCGAATGAGTGGAGAGGGTGTCGGCAGTAAATTTTAGTTGACGTCTTTGCCCTTCCTTTCATCTCTCAGTGTCCGCTTTCAATCAGTCAATAACCCATCAGTATTGCTAAGGCCAAAAACAAACAGGAGTTGATCCAAAACAGAGATGACCAGTAAACGGGATATTGCATGTCTTCTGTGTCCTGTATCCACTCCTGTTTTTGGCTAGACAATCCTGATCCTTCCCATTCCTTCTGACAGGTGAAAAGAAGGGAAAAACTAAACATAGTGGCAATGTCATAGAGTGGTGAGGGTGGAAACAGCATTAGGAAAACACAGGGTAATCCAGTGAGACAGTGGTCACTTAGCAGCAGCATGAGTAGGCCAAAGAGTGGCACAATGACAAATTCTGGAGTTGGCAAACACAGGAAACCACAAGTCACAATGACAGAGTGGGAGGTGACAGCACAGCAACAGCAGAGGTCAAAGTGGCACAAGCAAATTCTGGAGTGGCACCAACAGATAGGCCCCAGAGGGCACAATGACAATGGGAGGGGCGCACAACACAGCACATGAGCTAGAGTGCACAATAAAAAGTGTGGGGGTACGGGAGCAGCACACATGAGCATAAAATCACAATGAAGAGTGTGGAGGGGAGGCAATACCAGTCCCTGGTAAAGAGGTGGGAGGCAAAGAGAAACGGGGAGCAGATGTTGGGATCAGGCGGGTGGGGATCAGAAAAGTGGCTGAGGCGGTATTTTAATCCCAAATCATTCTCAAAATTTTTGGGGTTTGGCTCATGGCGTTTAATTTGACGCCTAAGGCATTGGGTGGGAAAACCGGGGCCCACCACCCTATTCATCTTGCAAAGGGCATTTGTTCCCATTTCCCGTACAAGCGTTCTCCCCTTTGGGAAAAGATGGCCCCCCCCCGCACGAAAACCCCACTCTAATGCCATACTAACTGACCGTGCAGGAACAGCTTCTCCACTGCAAACTCGGCAAGTTTGCGGCCACACATCCATTTGGCTGTCCAGTAGTCCAGCTTATCTTCTAACAAGGGTTGCAAGTGCGTCCAAGTAGGCCACCACCTGTTGGTTCAGGGTCTGCTCCAGGTCCTGCTGCTGCTGGTGAGTGCCCTCCTCACTAGGCAGGTGAAGGAAGCTGCTCATCAGCAACTCCAGACTTAGGTTACTGCTGATGGAGCTGATACTGCTCCTACCCCCCACCTTACCACAGCAGCCGTGGCAGTGGTACGTGAGCGCTGAGGAACCCCCCGGTCAGACCTGTCAGAGGATGGACCATGCTCCTGCTCCTCTTCTCCTTTCACCTGGGTAGAAAAACCACTTATTTCCCCAGACTTGTGCTCTAATGTCCTCCTCCTCCTCCTCCTCCAGTTCAGTCCCCATCGGACTCATGTGGCCGCGAGATGTAGTCGCCACACTCCAGTCCCCTGCCCAGACAGATTTTCGCATCTGTTTCAGGAAAAGAAGCAGTGGAATGACGTTATTCATCCTGTAGTCCTGGCGACTGACAAATAAAGTCGCCTCCTCAAAAGGCCTCAGCAAACGGCAGGTGTCCCGCATGAGCTGCCACTGGCTGACATCAAAGTTACACAGGGGAGTACTCCTCTCAGCCTGGATCATCAAAAATCGTTAATTGCCTTTCTCTGTTCATACAGTCGGTCCAACCTGTGCAGGCTGGAATTCCAAGGGGTGGAAACATCGCATATCAGCGTGTGTTGAGGGAGGCCGTTTTGCCGCTGCAACTCGAGGAGGGTGTACCTGGATTTGTAGGAATGGATGAAGTGCATGCACAGTTTCCTGGCCATTTTCAGACTCTTCTGAAGATCGGTGGAAGACTTCAGGAACATTTTCACAACCAGATGGAACACATGCGCCATGCAGGGCGCATGGAACATCCCTCCTCGGTGCAGCGCGGACACCATGTTCCTCCCATTGTCCGTCACCATGGTTACGATTTGCAGTTGGCGCGGAGAAAGCCACACATCGATTTCTTGCTGCATGACGCGGAGCAGTTCCTCCCCTGTGTGACTTCGTTCGCCGATGCTAGCCAGGTGTAGAACTGCATGACACGCTGTGCCCTACACATGTGGTATGATGGAGCAGTACTTGTGGAGGTTGAGATGGTGGTGGTGGTGGAGGAGGAGGCGGACATTGGCACAGGAGCAGCAGGTTGACAACGTGGAGGAGAAAGCGGCGTCTCCTGTCCAAGTTGTTGGTGTGGCTGGGTAGGAAGCACCTTCACCCAGTGGGCCATAAAGGACATGTACTGGCCCTGACGGTAGTTATGTCAAGTTGGTAATTGAAGGGAAAATCATCAAAAGTCTGTTTCATCATTACATTCTTATTAAGCTCACCAGATAGTTTGTTAAACTGCTTTTACTGCTATACATCCTTATCGAGGTATCCGATATCTCTCACACAGCTTTCCTTGAGACAGATACAGTGTCTGCTAACAGCAAAGAGATTCAAGGCCTTCCTCCTCCCCCCAGATAATACAGAGAAGAGTTTGCGAAGGTGTCATATCAGCTAATGCTTCATACGTACATGCAAATTATAACTTGTCTCTTAGCGACCGCCAATTAACCAATCATGTAGTGATAAAATAGTCATGTGATTAAAAACGTTCTATTGGAATGTAATTTACTGTGATTAAGGCAGATTTCATGTCCCAGCCAAAGCGTATGGGTCATACTTCTCGAGCTCCGGCTGCCGGCAGCAATAATAATAATATAATTCGGTGGAAGCATTTAATTGGATAAAGGAGTGGAACAAAGATAATTTCCAAACCTGATTTAATCATCTTGACAGTGGTGCCGTGCTCCTAAACGCCCGAGGACCATCCGCAGGGGGGCTGACGCTTTGCCGTCAACGGGACGATCGCTGGACTGTCTGAACTTGGAGCCTGATGGTATAGACAGATGATATTGGAGATTATGCCGCGGATGAACCTCTTCATGACTACCTTGAACAAATGGAGGCTGAAACCTCCCATCATCCTACTGTCTCTACATCCAAGTTGGAGAACCCAGACTATGTCTTCTTCACAGATGGATCCAGATATGCGGATGATCAAGGACGATTCCATAGAGGATTTGTTGTGGTTACATTTGCAAGAAACCGTGAAGGCTGCATCTTTACCTTCGAGAATGCCAGCCCAAGAAGGTGAACTCTGGGACTATAAAGAAGCTTTGGTAAGGTCGCCAATGAAAAAAAAAAAAAAAAAAAAAAAAAAAGAGAAGGAGACCATGAACATATGTACCAACTCAAGCCTACATGTACGTGAGTTGGCCTATAGACTTTGCACTGAAGTCGGGCCCAACACTAGACAGCTAGTTGGAACGCCCATCAAAATCAAGAAGCCATTTATTCAGACTCTGATGCATGCTCCTCCAATTGGCCAGCTCAAGTGGCGTTTTGAAGACTAAATCCCATGGAAGAATAGAGAACAGTGAAGTAGAAGGCACCTACAGAGCAAGTCTTGGCTGCAAGGGCCGCGCTCTCTTCCCAGAGATTCTAGAGAAGCAAGAGTGCTGTTTATTGCTGACCAGAGAAGCGAAGAAGAAGAAAGAGGAAGGTGAAAGAAGAAAAAGAAGAAAGAATAGAGAGGAACAAGAAGAGAAGAACCAAGGACAAGATGCATTGAATCCAGGTGTTAACCTGTCGAGATAATTTCAAACCCGAAGGAAAGGAAAAGTTGGGAGGAATTGGGAGCAGATATATAACAAGATGGATTCTAGAGGAACAGACCATATACTTTGTTTACCAAGGGCATTATATCCAGCAGTAGTACAATGGGCCTCATGGTACTACCCATCGCAGATGAACTAGCCAAGGATTTCTCAATCAACAAGATATACCTAGCACCCAGAATCTCCATTTTCCACGGCAAGTAACCATGCAAGAAGTTGTGAAATATGCAATACTTGTAACCCAGGAGGACTGATTCCAACACAAAGGAAGTATTTGGCTAAACACGATATCCTCTCTAGCAGATCCAGATTGAACACATTGAATTACCCCCAGGGTGGAAAATACCTATATTTCTAGGGGTTGGAGGATATGTTTTCTCAGGATGCCTGAAGTCTACCCATTACCAACATGACTGGCCAAACAACCTTGAAGAAACTAGTGACTGAGTTGATATGCAAGATTGGGATCCCTGAGTTATTAAATCTGAACAAAGGACCTGCCTTCACTGCAGAATAACCAGAGACATTTGAAACTAGTAGGAGACTGAGAAAGGGAAGGAGGCTTCCGAAACGTCGCGTCACTGCATGACGGCACCAGATGCACTTCAATGATGATCGGCTTCCAAAAGTCTAAAATGGGACTATTAACATTCTTCCTAAAGGAGAAAAATACAGATAATACTGCCACTCTCATATGGTTTTAATTGCCAAGGTGTTCGTCACTGAACATGTTTTTTCATCACACCATTCTTTAATGATGAAGTAAAGATCTTTTTGTCTATACAGCCTGAATGTGTGTGTTATAACTAGTAGGAGCTGACCTCAGCCTGCACACTCCCTATCACCCGAATTCAGCGGGAAAGGGAAAGAAGAACGACCACTCTGAAGAACAAAATTCCTGAGGCTAGCAAATTAACAACACTTCCCTGGACCGAGATCCTACCCATTGCACTCTATCTGTCAGAAATACCCCTAGGCAGCCCCACTGTCTCACTCCTCAGGAGGTTCGCCCAGATTAAAGGCTGTTTCACACAAAGCAGTTGAGTGCAATGATGATAGCCATTGAAAATAAATGTTCTAAAATCTGTGTATTAATATGGAAAACTAAGCACCTAATCCATAGCCAAGATTTTTTCTCCTCCATTCAGATCCCCAAGACTCTGATCAAAGCTACGATCTGTGACTTTGTGTGTGTGCAGAACACACGTCAGAGATTCTCTGGAGCCCAGATTTTGACCCATACCAAGTACTCCTGATGCTCCCCCCAACCTCATGAAACGTGAAGGAAGACCACCTGGGTGCATGCTTCACACTGCAAGAAAGTGACTGCGACCAATAAGTCATCATTAGTGTTCAGCGATTTTTATCGACAAAGTTGAAATCGGCAAGGTTTTTATGGTGATCGAAATTTTCAGATCATGCGATAATTAAGTTAAAATCGTGCATCAACTATAAATCCGCGCTCCGCGCCTCTCCATTTTTGGACGCTTCCTGTAATTTGGCGGCCACAAATCAAGATGACAGAATAGAGCAGGTGAGATGTGTGTGCGACGTCATGAACTGGGAGGTGAAGAGGTTCGATATGGCTGGAAACATCACATGACCTCGTAATACATATAACAGCGTTTCCTGTTCACCTCAGTGTACTCTCAGCCATTCCTCATAGGAATCAGGACGTGCGCTCTGCCTGTGGCCAAACAGCTCAGCGAAATTAATCGATTTCTGCACAGAGAAACGTCTACTATAATCTGTGATCCGTCGAAGTTGGTTAGATTAGAGATTTTGAATATTTTAAGTAGTTAGCTAGAGAAATTTTGAAGCAGCATCAACCTCAGCAAAGCACGGGAGAAGCTGGGGGGGGGGGGGCGGTGGGCGAACACAGACAAGCTCTATCTATAAAGAACACTGGATAAAGTTCACCCAAGACATAGTGTAGACATTGCACTGCCAATATCTTATTATTAAACAGTTTGCTAATTGAAATATTTCCTGATATTGGCAGCCTGAACTTATATTTGGGATACACATCATTTCTAGTAACTGCAGGTCTCTTTGTTAGGTGCAAAACTACTCCCACTTTTATTATCAGTAAACTTTTCAGATAGGTGTTTCATATTCAATTTTACCCATTCCACCTGTTGTTGATATATCCACCTGCAGTTAAATAACAATCCAGCAATCTTGTAGTCAGCACAGGTTGTTTGTATGCCAAAAAAGCCGTATATCATTCCAAAACATAACAATACGTGTTTTTTTTGCTTTTCGCGCACCCAGCTTTGTCATTGACGCAGCATCCAAGTAAATCTTAAAACAGCAATTCTATAGTCACCACAGGTGAATTGAAAAGTGCGAAAATACCGTGTATTATACAAATCATAACAGATACGCAAACTTGTTTTTGTGCCTTTAGGCGCACCCAGTCTTTGTTCATGCACGCAGCATCCCTCAGGTAAATCCCTAAAAAACAGCAATTCTATATCACCACAGGTGAATTGAAATTGCAAAAAATACCGTGTATTAAACGAAAACATACCAGATACGTGATTTTTGACTTTATGCGCACGCCCCTTGTTCATTGATGCAGCATCCACGTAAATCTTAAAACAGCAATTCATAGTCCCACCACAGTAATTGGCAATGTGCAAAAAAATACCGTTGGGTTATTATAACGAACACATTAACAATAACGTGTTTTTTTTGTCTTTAGCCACCCAGCTTTGTTCATAGACGCAGCATCCACGTAAATCTTAAAACAGTAAATTCATAGTCCACCCACAGTGAAATTGAAAGGTGCACAAATACCGTGTATTATACGCAAAACATAACAGATACGTGTATTTTTTGACTTTTGCGCACGCCATCTTTGTTCATTGACGCAGCACCACGTCAAACTTTAAAACAGCAATTCATATAGTCCACCACAGGTTGATATTGAAAGGCAAAAAATACCGTGTATTATAACGAAAACATAACCGATACGTGTTTCTTTGACTTTTGCGCACCCAGCTTTGATCATTTCAATATTTCATAGTTTCATCAGTTTCATAGTTAGTAAAGGCTAAAAAAAAGACAAGTCTTCCATATAGTTCACCCCTGTTTTGTGCTAAGGTGTTGTTACCAGAGGAAAGGCAAAAACCCCCAAATGACGAAGAACATTGTCCTCCATTTTAGGGATCAATTCCTTCCTGACTCAAACTGGCCAAATCATAAAAATCCCTGGATCAATTACCCCTCTGCCTGAATCCTAGTCACTATAACTTTTTTATATTATTACGCTCCAGAAATGCATCCAACCCTTTTTGAAACTCCGTTATTGAATACACCATGACCATCCCTCTGGCAAGAGATTCCATAGGCCCAACTGCTCTACAGTAAAGAATCCCTTTCTATGTTTATGTAAAACTTTCGTCCTCAAGACGTAAAGGATGCCCCCTTTTCTAGAACAGCCCCTGTGTATAAATAAATCTTGGGGAGAATCTCTATATGACCTTGATGTATTTAAACATATTTATTATGTCCCCCCGAAGCCTTCTTTTCTTCTAACTAAATAACCCTAATCTTGCAATCATCTGTGTACTGTAAGTCCACCCATCCTATTATTATTTTTGTTGCCCGCCTTTGTACCTGTTCAAGCTCTACAAGTCCCTTCCTGTGGCACTGGGGCCCCAAAACTGTACACAAGACGAAATATATTCCATGGTGGTCAAACCAGTGACTTTTGTATAATGGGAGAATAATGTCTCATCAGGTCATCTATGCCCTTTTAATGCACCCCATGATCCTATTTGCTTTGGCTGCTGCTGCTGACACTGGCTGCTACAAATTAAGTTTACTGTCCACCATGATCCAAGTTACCTTCTCCCATGTCACTTTACCCAGTGTTTTTCCATTAAAACATGTAATCCCATGTATGGATTTCTCTTCCATGTGCATACCTTGCACTTATCAGTGTTAAACCTCATCTGCCATTTCCCTGCCCATGCCTCCCACTTTATCCAGATCCCTGTAATAACATATTATCCTCTACTTGTGTTATTACTTACAGAGCTTATTAACGTCTGCAAAGATCGATATTCTAACTGTGTATTCCCTGTGTAAGATCATTAATGAAAATGTTGAAAGAGGATAGGGCCCAATACTGACCCTTGTGGTACCCCCACTAGTATACAGCGATCGTCTGATATGTACCGTTACATACTACCCGATTGTTTTCTATCAGTGAGCCAGTTACTACCCACCTTGTCACATCATTTGCCCCCAGGTCCAAGCATTCTCATTTTATTACCAAACCTTTTATGTGCGACCGTATCAAATGCATTAGAAAAATCTAGATATATACATCCAGCGCCTCAACACCGATCCAGTCTAGCACTGACTTCCTCAGAAGAACGATGAGATTAGTCTACAGGACCGATCCTTCATGAACCCTGCTGGAACGGCGTTTATAACATTTATTTTCAGTGAGATACTCCAGGATAGCTATCTCTGAAAAACCTTCAAACATTTTACCTACTACAGAGGTTAAGCTTACTGGCCTATAGTTTCCTGGCTCACTTTTTGACCCTTTTTGAATATGGCCACCCACAGTTGCTAAGCGCCAATCCTTTGGGACATACCCGTTATTAGACAGTCCCATGAATATTACATAAAGGGGCCTATCTATGACATCACTTAACTCCTCCTAGGACACGTGTGTATGCCAATCAGGACCTGGGGATTTTGTCTATCTTTAATCTTCCTAAGCGGAGCTGGCACTTTCTTCCTGGTTAGACAAGAAACTTTTAAGTTGGAGTTTACCTCATCTCTCTGTTCAACAGGAAGGTCATCCTCCTCGTAAATACAGTGGAGAAAAAAGTTTTAATCACGTTTGCTTTTTTTCTCATCGCCCTACTGTCTCTCCCCTCATATTTTTCAAAGGGCACAACAATTTCCGTTTTAAATTTTTTTACTATTATATAGTTAAAAAATATTATTGGGGTTAGTTATTTACTTTCTATAGCAAATATGTCTTTCCGTCTCCAGCTTTGCTTCCTTTATCTTTATTTACACACTTTATTTCTTTTTCCCTATAGCTTCTTATGCCTCTTCACTGCCCTCCTGTTTTTTAGTAGGTGAAACGCTTTCTTTTTGTTTTTTAGTGCCCTCTTTTACATCCTTGTTGAATCCACATAGGGTTTTTCCTGTTTCTAATTTTTTTTATTATCCATAAGGTAATGTTACCTCTCACGGAGTGAAGCCTAGGATGTTTTTTAAAATATTCCCATGTTATTATTAGTTCTGCAAAATTTAACACATTGTCCCAGTCAATACGGTTTAGGCCTCCTAAACTAAGCAGAATAAAATTAGCCTTCTAAAATTCAGGTTTTTTTGTGGCTCCTTGACAAAAAACTCTATTGAAGGATAGAACGGAAATTTAATTATATGATGGTCACTATTCCTAGTGCCCCTCAACCTGAACCTTATGTTACTCTGTCAGGTCTATAGTTAATATTATGTCTAGAAGGGCCTTTCCCTCTAGATCGGTTTTCTGAGCACCATTTGGCAAAGGTAATTAATAATTTAGTTTTTGACAAAAACCTGTTTCCTTTTATGAGAGCTACACCAGCATCAGATTCCCAATTGGATGTCTGGAAGTTAAAGTCGCCCATAATAATAAACCTCAATCCCGATTAGCCGCCTCATCAATTTGCCTGAGGAGTACATCTCCATGGTGTTTCTGTTTTATATTCGGGGGCCTATAGCAGACACCCCTTAGTAATATATATTGTATATTGTTACGCCCATGTATACTTACCCCTAATGATTCCACATGTTCATTACCTGTACCTATATCTTCCCGGCATGTATGGCTTCCAGACAGGATTAACATAGAGACATACACCTCCTCCACCTCCCCCTTTCCGGACCTTTACGATCCTTTTCTAAATAACTGTAACCCTGCAGGTTAACCGCCCAGGTCGTAGCTCTCGTCCAGATCCATGTCTCAGTTATCCCCACTATCAAATTTTTCTTAAAACAGCAATTCAATAGTCACCACGGTGAATTGAAAGGTGGCTAAAAATAACCACGTGTATTATACGAAAACAAAACAGATATATTTTTGCACTTTGCCCAGTCCGATTTGATTATAGACACTTGCAGTAAATTTGAATCCACAATTTTGTTTGATTTAGAGGGATTTGAGCAATAGCTGTGATTTGCCGTCTTTTAATAAGAGACTTATCCAAAACTATTCCATACCTCTCAATTTTAATATTATTTCTGACATTGAGCGAGAATGCAGGTGTAACGAGCAAAGAGGGGTAGCACATGGAGGTAGAGTTCAATAAGAAGGTCTCCCTGTCCAGTGCTCGGCGACAACACCATGCCACGGATCGTCAATGCAGGACCAGTCCAGCCTGTCATCGGCTGGTCAGGGCGCTGTAATCTAAGTAACGAACATCGTCGCCAATCTGCCTTAGTGGTTAATGCCAACCTGCATCTCGCAGTCCTACCTCCTCGACCTCCCCATTCACGGCCACAATGTCGTCATCAGCATCGTCAGCATGATCATGCGGGTTTGGGGGTCATGCTGTGGTCACAGAACAGGCATAGTCCCAATGTCCAGTTCAACTAAAATGGTGTTGAAAACTCCTTTTTCCGCAACTTTTTAAATCTGGGGTTTGCAGTTTGGGGCTCATGCTGTGCCCAGGACAGGTATAGTCAATGTCCAGGAAACTACAATGGAGGGTTGAAAGACTTCCTTTTTCCCGGCACTTTTTTAAATCTGGGGTTATGCAGGTTTGGGCTTCATGCTGTGGCCCAGGACAGATGTAATAGTCAATGTCCCAGTGAAACTAAAATGGTGTTGAAAGACTCCTTTTTCGACCTTTTTAAATGTGGGGGGTCACCATGCAAGGTTTGGGCTCATGCTGTGGCCCAGTACCCGGTATAGTCAATGTCCAGTTCAACTAAAATGGTGTTGAAAGACTTCTCCTTTTTTCAGCACTTTTTAATCGGGGTCATGAAGGTTTGGGGCTCATGCTGTGGCCCAGACAGGTTTAGTCAATGTCCATGAAACTAAATGGTGGTTGAAAGACTCCTTTTTCCGGCACTTTTTAAATCTGGTGTCATGCAGGTTGGGCACATGCTGTGGCACAGGACAGGTATAGTCCAAAAGACCAGTGAAACTAAAATGGTGGTTGAAAGACTCCTTTTTCCCGACACTTTTAAACTGGGGGTCATGCAGTTTTGGGGCTCATGCTGCGTTCCAGGACAGGATATTCAATGTCCCAGTTCAAGTAAGATGCTGGTTCAATCATACTGCCTTCTGCACATTTTATTTGTGGGTGATGCAGGTTTAAGGTCTATGTCTGTGGTACAAGACAGGGAGTAGTGAAATGGTGTGTGGTTTTTTCTGTGGCTTTATTCTAAGTGTGGTAGCCTAATATGTAGCATAGTATCCATTTGACTTTGTGATGTTAATTCCAGCTTTCTTCCAGCCCTGTTTTGGGTGTAAGAATGAAGGTGTTGTTGCTCTCCATAGACTTAATGGTCATCGTTCATAATCGACTGCCTCACTATCGAAAACAATATCGATGGCATGGCCGACTATCGCCCGATGTCGATAGCCAACGTAATCGCTCAACACTAGTCATCATGACTTTTCCCTTATCCTTTTCAAATGTTTGTCTAGTCTGGATGTGTGTAAAAATGCAAAGGCCAACAAGGGGGTGCCTGATGACTTCAAAAGCAAGGGATCAGGTCAAAGCAGGATTTTAATCACTTAACCCAGATAACAATCAAACAAAAAGTAAGGACCTGGGTAAATTACATCTATTGTAGTCACCAGAGGTTTGATAATTACACCCGAGATGCCTAACAAGGTAAAAGCTGAACAATTAAGCCCCAAACCTCCATCATGACTTTCCAGAATCATTGAGGGTTATGAGATTGTAAAAAATCCATTGATGCATCTGCCGGGGAATAATCTGAGGTGGCACCTGGTGGTCGTTGGTCAACTTTCATCCTTACCATCAAAGGCTCTGCGAGGAGGCCGGCGGTTGCTTGGTAACACCCCTTGGAGCAAGCCTGGCAGTGGTTTTCAGTGGGTTCAACAACCGCTCCACCTGTTCACCCTGCTGTCTAAGGAGAGTGACCTTTACCCATTTCTTGTTCAGTTTGGGGAAAGAAGCATCAATCATCCGTCATGCTCTAGGGGTGAGCGTTAGACCAGAATTTGATGTTTTTAGGGGGAACTGTCAAGTTGGTAAATTTAAGGGAAAAAACATCAAAAGTCTGTTTCATCATTAAAATTCTTATTAAGCTCAGCAGATAGTTTTGTTAAACTGCTTTTACTGCTATACATCCTTATCGAAGTATCAGATATCTCTCATACAGCTTTCCTTGAGACAGATGCAGTGTCTGCTAACAGCAAAGAGATTCAAGGCCTTCCTCCTCCCCCCCAGATAATACAGAGGAGAGTTTGCAAATGTGTCATATCAGCTAATGCTTCATACGTACATGCAAATTATAACTTGTCTCTTAGCAACCACCAATTAACCAATCATGTAGTGATAAAATAGTCATGTGATTAAAAACGTTCTATTGGAATGTAATTTACTGTGATTAAGGCAGATTTCATGTCCCAGCCAAAGCGTATGGGTCATACTTCTCGAGCTCCGGCTGCCGGCAGCAATAATAATAATATAATTCGGAGGAAGCATTTAATTGGATAAAGGAGTGGAACAAAGATAATTTCCAAACCTGATTTAATCATCTTGACAGTGGTGCCGTGCTCCTAAACGCCCGAGGACCATCCGCAGGGGGGCTGACGCTTTGCCGTCAACGGGACGATCGCTGGACTGTCTGAACTTGGAGCCTGATGGAAATAGACAGATGATTTTTTAAAGATTATGCCGCGGATGAACCTCTTCATGACTACCTTGAACAAATGGAGGCTGAAACCTCCCATCTTCCTACTGTCTCTACATCCAAGTTGGAGAACCCAGACTATGTCTTCTTCACAGATGGATCCAGATATGCGGATGATCAAGGACGATTCCATACAGGATTTGCTGTGGTTACCTTGCAAGAAACCGTGAAGGCTGCATCTTTACCTTCGAGAATGCCAGCCCAAGAAGGTGAACTCTGGGCTATAACGGAAGCTTGTAAGGTCGCCGAAGAGAAGACCATGAACATATGTACCAACTCAGCCTACATGTACGGAGTAGCCTATGACGTTGGCCTGAAGTGGGCCCTACAAGGTTTCCAGACAGCTAGTGGAACGCCCATCAAGAATCAAGAAGCCATTCAGACTCTGATGCATGCTCTCCAATTGCCAGCTCAAGTGGGCGTTTTGAAGACTAAAGCCCATGGAAGAATAGAGACAGTGGAAGTAGAAAGGCACCTACAGAGCAGACTTGGCTGCAAAGGCCGCAGCTCTCTTCCCAGAGATTCGAGAGGAAGCAGGAGTGGCTGTTTATGTGCTGACCAGAGCAGAGAAGAAAGATGGAAAGAAGAAGGTGAGAAGAAGAAAGAAGAAGGAAAGAATAGAGAGGAACAAGAAGAGAAGAACCAAGGACAAGATGCATTGAATCCAGGTGTTAACCTGTCGAGAGTATTTCATCCCCGAAGGAAAGGAAAAGTTGGGAGGAATTGGGAGCAGAGTTATAACAAGATGGATTCTAGAGGAAAGACAATAGACTTTGTTTACCAAGGGCATTATATCCAGCTGTAGTACAATGGGCTCATGGTACTACCCACAGATGAACTAGCCAGATGATTTCTTCAATCAACAAGATATACCTAGCACCCAGAATCTCCATTTTCCACGGCAAGTAACCATGCAAGAAGTTGTGAAATATGCAATACTTGTAACCCAGGAGGACTGATTCCAACACAAAGGAAGTATTTGGCTAAACACGATATCCTCTCTAGCAGATCCAGATTGAACACATTGAATTACCCAAGGGTGGAAAATACAAATATGTTCTAGTGGTGGAGGATATGTTCTCAGGATTGCCTGAAGTCTACCCAGTTACCAACATGACTGCCAGAACCACCTTGAAGAAACTAGTGACTGAGTTGATATGCAGATTTGGGATCCCTGAGGTTATTAAATCTGACCAAGGACCTGCCTTCACTGCAGAAGTAACCAGAGACATTTGGAAACTAGTAGGAGCTGAGAAAGGAAGGAGGTCCTTCCGAAACGTCACGTCACTGTATGGCGGCACCGAGATGCACTCCATGATGATCGGCTTCCAAAAGTCTACAATTGGACTATTATCAGTCTTCTAAAGGAGAAAATATCAGCTAAGTACTGCCACGCTCATATGTGTTTACATTGCCTAAGGTGTTCGTCACTGAACTATGTTTTTCATACACCAGTCTTTAATGATGAAAGATATGTTTTGTCTATACAGCCTGAATGTGTGTTTATAACTAGTAGGAGCTGACCTCAGCCTGCACACTCCCTATCATCCCGAATTCAGCGGGAAAGTGGAAAGAATGAACGCCACTCTGAAGAACAAAATTCTGAAGGCTAGCAAATAAACATCTCTTCCCTGGACCGAGATCCTACCCATTGCACTCTATTCTGTCAGAAATACCCCTAGGCAGCCCCACTGGTCTCACTCCTCAGGAGGTCCGCCCAGATTAAGGAGGTTTCAAAACATAGCAGTTGAGTGCAAGGAATGATTTGCCTTGTAAAAAATGTTTTTAAATCTGTGTAATGAATTGAAACTATCCATGCCAAGTGTTCTCCTCCATTCCAGATCCAGACTCTGATCAAAGCTAAAGATCTGGTGACTTTTTTGTGTGTGCAGAAACACGTCAGAGATTCTCTGGAGCCCAATTTGACCATCCAAGTTTCTCCTGATGTCCCCAACCTCAATGAAACGTGAAGGAAGACCCACCTGGGTGCATGCTTCACACTGCAAGAAAGTGACTGCGACCAATAAGTCATCATTAGTGTTCAGCGATTTTTATCGACAAAGTTGAAATCGGCAAGGTTTTTATGGTGATCGAAATCTTCAGATCATGCGATAATTAAGGTTAAAATCTGTGCATCATCTATTAAGATCGCGCCATTTTTTGGCCTTCCCTGTAATTTTGGCGGCCAGCAAATCAGATTACAGAATAGAGCAGGGTGAGATGTGTTGCGACGTCATGACGGATTGTATGGTTGCGATTGGCTGGAAAAATCACATGACCTCGTATTACATAGAACACGTTTCCTTTTTTTCCCTCAGTGTCTCTCAGCGTCTCATAGGAATAGGACGTGCGCTCGCCTGTGGCCAAACAGCTCAGCGAAATTAGTCTATTTCTGCACAGAGAAACCTCTACATTAGCTGTGATCCTTCCAATTTAGTTAGATTAAAAGGATTTGAATATTTTATTAGTTAGCTAGGAGAATTTTGAAGCAGCATCTACCGCTCAAAGTCACGGGAAGGGGGGGGGGGGGGGGGCCCCGTGGGCAAACACAGACAACCTCTATCTATAAAGAACACTGGATCAAGTTCACCAAGACATAGTGTAGACAATTGCACTGCAATATCTTTATTATTAACATTTTTGCTATTGAAATATTTCCTGGATATTGGGAAAGCCTGAACTTATATTGGTTTACACATCATTTCTAGTAACTGCAGGTCTCTTTGTTAGGTGCAAAACTCACTTTTATTATCAGTATACATTTTTAGATAGGTGTTCATTTCAATTTTAAACCCCTTCCACCTGGGTTGATATATCCACCTTGCAGTTAAATCAGTTAAATTACATATCCAGCAGCAATTTTTTTTAGGATCACACATTTGGTTTGTTTTTTGGCCCACACCAAATTTAAAAAAAATACCACGTAAATTTTATCAAAATACAAAAAAACATAACAGATACGGTTTTTTGACTTTTCGCACCCAGCTTTGTTCATTGACGCAGCATCCACGTAAATCTTAAAACAGCAATCTATAGTCACCACAGGTGAATTGAAAGGTGCAAAAAATACTGTATTATAACAAAAAAATAACAGATACATGTTTTTTGACTTTTGCGCACACCGCTTTGTTCATTGAGCAGCATCCACGTAAATCTTAAAACAGCAATCTATAGTCACCACAAAGGGGAATTGAAAGGTGCAAAAAATACCATGTATTATACGAAAACAAAACATATACGTGTTTATTTGACTTTTGCGCACCCAGCTTTGTTCATTGAAGCAGCATCCACGTAAATCTTAAAACAGCAAAAAAAAAGACACCACAGGTGAATTGAAAGGTACAAAAAAAAAAATGAATTTTACAAAAAAATAACAGATATGTGTTTTTTGCACTTTTGCCCAGTCCAGATTTGTTGATAGACACCTTGCATTTTAAAATTTGAAACCAGCAATTTTGTTTTGATTAGAGGGTTTTTGAGAATAGCTGTGATTTGCCGTTCTTTTAATAAGAGACTTTCCAAAACTATTCCATACCTTTCCCTCAATTTTATATATTTCGAACTGGAGCGAAATGCAGGTGGTAAGCGAGCAAAGAGGGGGGTAGCACATGGGGGGTAGAGGTACAAGAGAAGGTGCTCCTTCCAGTGCTGGCGACAACACGCATGCCAGCGGATCGTCAGTTGCAGGACGCAGCCTGTCATCGCTGGGTCAGGGCGCTGTGAATCTAAGTAACGAAATCGTCGCCAATCTGTCCTTCAGTGGTTAATGCACCCGCATCTAGCAGTCTTTACCTCCTCGTCCTCCCAGTCACGGGCCCCAAATGTCGTCATCAGCATCGTCAGCATGGATCATGCGGGTTTTGGGTAATGCTGTGGTCCAGAACAGGCATAGTCAATGTCCAGTTCAACTAAAATGGTGGTTGAAAGACTCCTTTTTCCGGCACTTTTTAAATCTGGGGGTTATGCAGGTTTGGGGCTCATGCTGTGGCCCAGGACAGGTATAGTCAATGTCCAGTGAAACTAAAATGGTGGTTGAAAGACTCCTTTTTCCGGCACATTTTAAATGTGGGGGTCATGCAGGTTTGGGGCTCATGCTGTGGCCCAGGACAGGTATAGTCAATGTCCTGTTCAAGTAATATGGTGGGTGAAATACTCCTTTTTCAAGCACTAATAAATCTGGGGGTCATGCAGGTTTGGGGCTCATGCTGTGGCCCAGGACAGGTATAGTCAATGTCCAGTTCAACTAAAATGGTGGTTGAAAGACTCCTTTTTCCGACACTTTTAAATCTGGGGGTCATGCAGGTTTGGGGCTCATGCTGCGTTCCAGGACAGGGATATTCAATGTCCAGTTCAAGTAAGATGATGGTTCAAATCATACTGCCTTCTGGCACTTTTGAATTTGTGGGTGATGCAGGTTTAAGGGTCATGCTGTGGTTCAAGACAGGGATAGTGAATGGTGTGTGTTTTTTTTTCTGTGGCTTTTATACCCTAAGTGTGTTGCCTAATATGTAGCATGTATCCATTTGACTTTTGTGGATGTTAATTCCAGCTTCTCCAGCCCTGTTTGGGTGTAAGAATGTAGGTGTTGTTGCTCTCCCATAGACTTTAATGGTCATCGTTCATAATCGACTGCTCACTATCGAAAAACATTATCGATGATGGCCGACTATCGCCCGATGTCGATAGCCAACGTAATCGCTCAACACTAGTCATCATGAACTTTTCCCTTATCCTTTCAAATGTTTGTCTAGTCTGGATGTGTGTAAAAAATGCAAGAGGGCCAACCAAGGGGGGTGCCTGATGAATTCAAAGCTAGGGATCAGGTCAAAGCAGGGTTTTAATCACTTAAGCCCCAGATAACAATCAACAAAAGTATGGACTGGGTAAATTACATCTATTGTATCGACAGATGTTTGATAATTACACCCGAGATGCCTTACAAGGTATAGCTGAACAATTAAGCGCCACCTCCATCATGACTTTCCAGAATCATTGAGGGTTATGAGATTGTAAAAAATCCATTGATGCCTCTGCCGGGGACTGCTCTGAGGTGGCACCTGGCGGTCGTTGGTCAACTTTCATCCTTACCATCAAAGGCTCTGCGAGGAGGCCGGCGGTTGCTTGGTAACACCCCTTGGAGCAAGCCTGGCAGTGGTTCAGTGGGTTCAACACCCGCTCCACCTGTTCACCCTGCTGTCTAAGGAGAGTGACCTTTACCCATTCTTGTTCATTAGGAAGAGCATCAATCATCATTCATAGCCTAGGGGTGAGCGTAGAACAGATTTGATGTTTTTAGGGGGAACTGTCAAGTTGGTAATTTAAGGGAAAAACATCAAAAGTCTGTTTCATCATTACATTCTTATTAAGCTCAGCAGATAGTTTGTTAAACTGCTTTTACTGCTATACATCCTTATCGAAGTATCAGATATCTGTCATACAGCTTTCCTTGAGACAGATGCAGTGTCTGCTAACAGCAAAGAGATTCAAGGCCTTCCTCCTCACCCCCAGATAATACAGAGAAGAGTTTGCGAATGTGTCATATCAGCTAATGCTTCATTCGTACATGCATATTTTTTAGTTGTCTCTTAGAGACCGCCAATTATCCAATCATGTAGTGATAAAATAGTCTTGTGATTAATCAATTTCTTTTGTAATGTAAATTACTGTGATTAATCTTGAGTTTTGATGTCCCAGCCAAAGCGTATGGGTCATACTTCTCGAGCTCTGGCTGCCGGCAGCAATAATAATAATATAATTCGGAGGAGGCATTTAATTGGATAAAGGGGTGGAACAAAGATAATTTCCACACCTGATTTAACCATCTTGACAGTTACAGCTCCACGCGTCCATGCTGCCGTGCACCTTGGAACAAACCGATAAGCTCAAGGACTGGCCCACCTTCTGTTCTACATATTTGTGAAGGGCTGGTACTGCCTTTTTGGAAAATAAATTATGGCTTGGAACTCCACCTCAGCTCGGCACAAGCCATTAATTCTCTCAATGGTGCAGAGTCCACCATTTGGAAAGGGAGGGACTGCAGTACCAACAACTTGGACAGGAGCATGGTCAGATTCTGCACCTTAGAATGGTTGGATGCATACTGTTGTCTCTTTGCAATCGCCTTGTTGAACGACTGCTGGCGCCATGAGTAGCGAGGATCAGGAGCATCTGAACTGGGAGATGATGGCAAAGAGAAACAGCTCCCTTTTGCAAAGGTGGTGGAGCCTTGACTGGCTGAAATGGCACGCATGCCACTGGGCGCTGCTGCTGCTGTGGCGGCAGGATTGACCACCACATCTGAGCTACTTTTCTCCCAGGCCACCGGATAATGACGCTGCATGTGTTGACGCAGGGCCGTGGTGCCAATGTTAGCTCCCTGGCCACGCTTCACTTTCTGCCCACAGATTCTACATACACCCGTGTTCGACTCCTCCGGTGTCTTAGCAAAAAACTGCCACACCGCCGAGTAGGTGATTTTGCCGCCAACGCTCGGCACTGAGTGACTACTACCACCGCTGCCTCCCTGAGCCCCTGTGTCGCTACTTTCTTGGACCTGCGAAGCGGGTTTTCTACCCCGTGGCTGTTTGGCTCCTGACCTCGCACTGCTGCTACCCTGCTGACTCACGGCCACTGTACCCACTTGCTGGCTGCGCCGCTGCCTGACGCGCAAGCTGACGCACTCTTCGCCTGACAATGATGAAGCCCTTGCTTCACCCGGTTTCCAAGTGTGGTCGGCTACATCATCATCGATTATTGTTGGATCTTCACTGCTGTCCTCCTCAACGGTCTTGGTATGCAGAGGCTGACCCCTCACAACATGACCTCCCATGCCACTCTCCACATCCATACTTTGCTGCCTACTGCAAGAAGCAGGGGATGTCGGCCCCACTTCTTCGCTGCCAAGTAGCTGCTGACTGTCCTCAAATTGTTCATTCTCGCTGTATAGTGGCGCTGAGCGCAGATCACATAGTAGATCGCTGGCTGAGGGAACCAGACGTGACAGAGGTGGGTTGAGGACAGATGAGGGCTGCTGACCCGCTCCCGAGCCATGCCAACTAAGGGTTGTGTCTGATGTTCCCACCGACTCTTAGCTGGGGTTGTCAGATGTCATCTGGGAGAAAGTGGATGACCTAGTCAAACAATCAAGAATCCTTGGGTTGCTGGTCAACACACGGCCGCTAGATGACACCGTCAGTTCTGGCCTCACCGAGTGACCCCTGCTGCGTTTCCCTTACTGTGCTGCGACTTGGGCCTTCTCCATGTTTGTGCCACTGCCACTCACATGTGAAGAGCCGGCCACCTCTCTGTCTGACATACTGTTTGTTCAAAAATTTACAGACTCTGTTTAATGAAGATATCTGCATATGATAAATACACACCCTGCATTTGACTCCAAATGAACCCACTAACATACTTGGGTAACCCTTGGATATAAATTGTGCTCCAGAAATCACCAGGAAAAAATTAACTGGTATGTGGCGTGTAAAAACGCCGTGTAGTTTACTGAATATGAAAGCACAAACAGGCTTAAATAACCCTTGGATATAAATTGTGCTACAGAAATCACCAGGAAAAAATTAACTGGTATGTGGCGTGTAAAAACACTGTGTATTTTACTGAATATGAAAGCACAAACAGGCTTAAATAACCCTTGGATATAAATTGCGCTACAGAAATCACCAGGAAAAAATTAACTGGTATGTGGCGTGTAAAAACGCTGTGTATTTTACTGAATATAAAAGCACAAACAGTCCTAAATAACCCATGGATATTAATTGCGCTACAGAAATCACCAGGAAAAATTAACTGGTATGTGGCGTGTAAAAATGCTGTGTATTTTACTGAATACAAAAGCACAAACAGGCTTAAATATCACTTGGATATAAATTGCGCTATTGAAATCACCAGGAAAAAATTAACTGGTATGTGGCGTGTAGAAACGCTGTGTATTTTACTGAATATGAAAGCACAAATAGGCTTAAATAACCCTTGGATATAAATTGCTCTACAGAAATCACCAGGAAAAAATTAACTCGTATTTGGCGTGTCAAAACGCCGTGTATTTTACTGAATACAAAAGCACAAACAGGCTTAGATAACCCTTGGATATAAATTGCACTCCAGAACTGACCAGATGGCATTAAAATCTATATGGAGCAGAATTAGACCCACCCTGGACTTGAATTACAATACCCCACAAACTGAATCAAAATGATAATGGAAGAGTAGCAGTCTCTGATAAAAGCAGTGACACCCCTCCCCCCAAATCGCTGTTAAGAACACATTTCTTTTGTGTGAAATCTCTGCAGCAGCTGCACGAGAGCAGTGTGAGCAGCCAGCATGGTGTCTGGACTTGGTGTGCTGTGGCGTCACAGAATTCCGCTGGTCTCTGACTGACTTCATCTCTGCTCATGTCATTGAGGGTGTTCCTTTCTTCCTCCCAGAGTTCTTTGCCCCATGTAACGCCATCTCCTTGCGGCCATTTTAGCAATTAAAAACACGCTTCGTTCCCGCGAATTACCCCAAACTTCTATTTCGTGCAGAACTGAAGTTTTCCTGAAATTCTAAATGAAGTCCACTTCGTTAGAATCAATTCGCCCATCTCTAATTACTCCGCCAGCCGTGGTCAGTGGTGGCAATGGGAACACCAATACTATGTTTTCACCGTCGAAGAGGTCCAGGACCTGTGAAGACTGGGCCTTTTTCGATCAAGCCTCAGATTCGTCGACTGACGTCATATGCCGGATTTGCTTTCAACACGTCAGTAGAGAAAAGAATTTAAAGAGTTTAAGCACCACGAGCATGAACAAGCACATGCATGTAAAGCATGAATTGCTGTGGAAGAGTCACTTGGAGAAAAAAGGCGACATGGGTCCTGGGCTTCCAACCACCATGACATCTTCTGCCTCCTAGGCCACTTCCAAGCCAAAGCGGTTCTCTGCTGCCAATGTGCCGGAACAGCATGAGCAAGCACTATCCCCAGTCCCACATACTGTTGTCTGATTCCCACCACCAGCAACACAGCCTACACCTTCCCCTTCCACCAGTGTGACCTGCACGCCGTACAGTGGACAGTGTGGCAGCCAACCTTCTATGTAGCAATTGTGGGAGCATAAAAAATGCTTTCACCCCAACCATCCCAAAGCCAAAAGTCTGAATGTCGGCATTGCCAGGCTGTTGGCCTTGGAAATGTTGCCTTTCTGCCTGGTGGACACAGATGGGTTCCACCATGTCATGGCCCTGGCATGCCCCCAATATCAGGTGCCGAGCAGGCATTTCTTTGCCAGGAAGGCTGTCCCTGTCCTAGACCACCATGTTGCAGTAAAGATCTCCAGCACGTCGGCTGCATCTTTGTCCACCAAAGTCCATCTCACAACAGACACATGGACTAGTAAGCACGGTCAAGGGCGTTTACATCTCCTTGACTGCTCACTGGGTGAGTTTGGTGGATGACCCTGCCTTTGGTGATGAGTCTCAGCCGACACTATTCCACACTGCTGGGATGGTGCCGAGTCCAGATCCCCAACCTCGATAGGTAGCATCACGTGCCAAGAGAAACTAGGCCGTTCTCAAATTAATTTGTCTTCGAGACCGTCAACACACAGGTCAAGAGCTGTGGAAGGCTCTGCGCACTCAGACCGACCAATGGCTGGGTGCTAAGAACCTGGTTCGACCACATTAGGCGGCAGCACCATTGTTGGCAGTGAGAACATGGCAATGGGGAACGGCGAGGTTCCGGTTCGACAAGATTAGGCAAAGGGGAACAGAGCTGTGGAACTCTCTGCACACTCAGACCGACCAGTGACTGGGTGCTAAGAGCCTGGTTCAACCACGTTAGGCAACAGTACCATTTTTGGCAGCGAGGACAAGGCAATGGGGAACATTGAGGTTCCGGTTCAACAAGATTAGGCGGCATTACCATTGCTAGCAGTGAGAACATGGCAGTGAGGACCATGGAGGTTCGGGTTCCAGAAGATTAGGCAATGGGGACCCGCGAGGTTCTGGTTCGACAAGATTAGGCGGCAGTACCATTGGTGGTAGCGAGAACATGCCAATGAGGAACATGGAGGTTCCGGTTCGACAAGATTAAGCAATGGGGAACAGCGAGGTTCCGGTTTGACAAGATTAGGCGGCAGTACCATTGCTGGCAGCGAGAACATGGCAGTGGGGAACACTGAGGTTCCGGTTCCGCCACATTAGGCAGCAGTACTATTGTTGGCAGCGAGAACATGGCAGTGGGGAACATGGAGGTTCCGGTTCGACAAGATTAGGTGGCATTACCATTGCTGGCAGCGAGAACATGGCAGTTGGGAACATGGAGGTTCTGGTTTGACAAGATTAGCCATGGACCTGTGTGGCCTTTTTTCTCCAAGTGACTCTTCCACAGCAATTCATGCTTTACATGCATGTGCCTGTCCATGCTTAAAGAGTACCTATCACCTCCATACAAACACACAAAAATTGATAGATTAAATTATAAGACTTTTCTTAAATACATGTCATTAGCAATCCAGAGGATTTCCCTCAGTTTTACAGGGAAACAGATTTTACTTTTACTTTGTAACTCAGGAGATCCTTATCAATTTGTTGGGAGAAACCAACTGTGCAGGGGGAGCTGAGGGCATAGCTGCTTGTATAGGGTCATCTGAGTCTCACTACATACAGTACAGCAAACACAACACACTAAGGCTATGTCTACACTGCAGTGGACAAAAAATGACCTGAAAGCCAAACACTAAAAACTGAGTTTTCTGTCCACTGCCTGTCAAAAGCAGCTGAAAAAAACCGGCAGTTTATTGTTGCAATTTGCATTTTTTGGCGCGTTTTTTTTACCCAAGATTTTTTTTTTTGCTTGTCTTCAAGTCTGGTTTTCAATGTATGCATAAATTAAGCCATTGGATGTAATTCCACCCTACAAAAAGGAATGGAAAGCACATTATTGCATTTATATGGAATATTGTAATCATTTTACAGATTTTGACACTAGTAAAATTATCTAGCTTTTTCCGCTAAAAATCTGTTTTCTTACGGATTTCGGCACTACAATACTTTTTTTTTACTGATTTTGGCGCTAATAGAGTTCTCACTTTTGTCGCTAAAAATACAGGATTTACAGATTTTGCCGCTAATAAAGTTTTCTCGCTTTTGTCACTAAAAATACATTTTTTTATGGATTTTGGTGCTAAAGTCCATGTTTTTATTGATTTTGCCGCTACTGTTATCTCGCTTTTGCTGCTAAAAATCCGGCTTTTTACGGATTTTGCCGCTAATAAATTTATCTCCTAAATCTGTAAGAAAAAAGGATTTTTAGTGACAAAAGCGAGAACTTTAATAGAGCCAAAATCCGCAAAAAAGAAATTTTGCAACAAAAGGGAGTTAACTTTAATAGAGCTAAAGTCTGTAAAAAAAAACATTGTAGCGCCAAAATAACTTTATTAGCAAAAAAATCTTCCAAGAAGAGGATTATAGCGCCAAAATCCTTTAAAAAACGTATATTTAGCGTCAGAGAAAAAATCTTGAATTGTGCAAAAACATGATCACTTTATTACAAACTGTACGAATGAGGACATATCAAACACTTGTATGCAGAATTGAAAAAAAGTATAAACTGTAACACCCACTATGGGATGGACTAATCTCCTGGGTGGGTTTTCATTGAAAAATCATGGCAAAAAAACATCCTGCACTTTACATAGACTCCTGTAGTCAATTTTCTGCCCGGCTCTGGCGTTTTTTACAACATGTTACAAAAGATGACCAGTAAAAAAACGAGCAGAAAAAAGAAGCTCAGTGAAGACAGCAGGTTTTTACAAGAGAGTGTATGGGAGCGGCTTTCAGTCGTTTTTTGCAGTGTTTTTAGAAAATGAAAAACACTGAAAAAATTTCCTTTTTTTCTGTGCAGTGGAGACAGAGCCTAAGGAAAAAGTGTGACAGAGTTTACCTGTTGCTTCTTCCTTCTCCTCTATAGCACACAGGCATCTGTATCACACTGCTGGTGGTGTGCACATGATGAGGATTTACAGGCTCCCCCCTGCACTGTGGACTCTCCCAGCTCAGGAACCTACAATTGTCATCACAGTGATCCATCAAGCTGTCATGTGCTGACTTGGCCCGACTTCAGAGCAGTCTTAAAGGGCAGTGCTTTTTTAAAAACTGAAATACAGGTGAAATGCTTTGGTTTTCCTAATGAAGCTTATTTGAGAAAGTGTTTGTATTTGAGTCTTTTGTACTTCATGAGGTTTGTCTAAAGGTGATAGGTACTCTTTAAACTCTTTATATTATTTCCTCTACTGACACATTGAAAGCAAATCCAACATATGATGTCAATCGGCGAATCTGAGGCTTGATTGGAAAAGGCCTAGGCTTCACAGGACTTGGACCTCTTTGACTGTGAAAACCTAGTACCGATGTTCCCGCTGCCACCACTGACCACAGCTGGCGGAGTAATGTCAGCGGACTTGTGCCCTCTCCCTTTACAAGGCCGGACCCGCACTGACACTACCCCATCATCGTCCTCCTCCACTAATAATGCGCTCGCAGCTGCTGCTCAAAGACAACATTGGATCTGCAATGTCATCATCATCACCATTAATTTCTAAGACTCACAGGGAACTGAGCAAGCGATGACAGACCTGACGGTCCTGCGACAGATGATGTGCTCGCTGGTGTGTTATCCGGAGCACTGGAAGGAGTGCCTTGTCTCATAAGGCCATGTTCACACGGCTTAAAATGGGCCGTATTTCGGTCCGTAATTACGCGCCGAAGTGCGCCAATTACGGGCCGAAAACGGCCCATTCATTACGGTAATTCACAGTTCTCATAGAGAACTATGGATTACGTCTCCTCTCCCCGCCCGGCGAATCCGCCGGGCGGGGAGATAATTGACATGTCACTTTCTAGCGGCGTATACGCGCCGCTAGCAGTGATAGTCTATGGGCCGGCGAAGTGCCGGCCCCCTGCTTCCTCCCCCGCTCCCGCCCCGCCCCCGTCCACACGGCGTAATTGCGGGGCGAAATTACGTCCCGCAATTAAGCCGTGTGAACATAGCCTAACTCTAGCTCCACATCCTAGGCCCCTCCTTGCTTGCTTACCACCTCTAGTTCCCTCCGTGTTCAAAAGCTAAATATTAAAAAGCTAAAGGTTTGGTAACAGTATCTTATGCAACAGCTGTACCCCCAAAACTGCAAAAATGAAGTTATGGGCACTCAATAAAATTTTCAGCAAGCAACCACTGTATGGAATAGATTTCTTTCTATAAGAGATTTGTTAATAGTGTCTTACGCAATAGCTATACCCCCAAAACTGCAAAAATGAACTTTTGGGCACTAAATATGATTATATGAGTATGATGTATATGAGAGTTAGGCGTTATGTGAGCCTGCCAATGTTGCCAAATAATAGCTTCTGGGTGTGGGAAATATGCAGCTAACAATATAAAACTCCCTAACTATTGCTGTCTATGATTCCCCAAGCTTGCTGTACAACCCCCTAACTAATCTAAATAGCAGCTTTTCCTGTCTAAAATCACTGAGAAATCTTGTGCCTGCATTCATGCAAGCAAGCAGACAGAGAGCAGTACGCTCAGTACTGCAAATGGCGTTTACAAGGAAATACAGTGGAATACATATCACAGGGTCATGTGATTTTAGCAGCCAATGAGAGCCCTACACCCTCAGCGATGATGTTTTTGACACTTCTCTGTGCTCTGCACTGATTGGATGGCCGCCAAAAGTGCAGTAAGCAGCTAAAAGTGAAACTAAAAATGGTGTATCGAATGCACACATCTAACGCAAACTTAACTCGATCGATCCTTAAAATGTTTGGTTCGGCTCGAGTTCTAAAAAATCAAGACGTTCGACTCAAACTTAAGTTTCCTTGAACAGTTCAATCAACACTACTTGCTGGCTTTTTGTTCAGCCTTCAGCAAACAGGCGAGAGACTCCCCAAGAGGATGCCCGTGGCATAGTTCTTTAAACATGAGTTTATTCAAGATAATACAAGAGCAGATTATACAATGAGAAACATTTCAATTTACAGCAATCAGCAGTATAGGAAAATAAGAGCTTACAACTGCAAGCCAGAAAAAAGAACAAAAACAAAAAAAAAAAGAAACAAGAACATCAGCGGTATATACGAAGAGATTCAGTAAGCTGGCAGCACTGTGTGCAAGAGCACCAATACTTAAATGGAACATATTTGTTAAGCAGAACAAATATCACTGGAGGTTTTTAGAACAGAATTTAGAGGAAAGCCAAGGTTCCCATAGCGACTGTCTCTTAAGACACACGTGAGGAGGGTCAGCAAGTTTCAACTCACACTAGCAATTGTGATTTAATCTGTTTATTATGTCTGAGATCGATGGAACTTGAGAAGATTTCCATGACATGGCAATTGCTATGCGACAAAAGATTAAGAAAATTGAAAGAATATCGTTTTTAGTGAGGAGGGGATTGGGAAAAGCCTATATCCAACACTGGCCCATTTCTGGCTTAGGTTTACAGTGGAAGCCGGTGATTCTGCAAAGAAGGCTTAATATATGGACAACCCCACCAGATATGCAATAGGGTTCCTGGTTGACCACAGTTTTTCCAACATAGCTCTGAGTACCCAGGACACATATAGGATAGGCGAGTAGGGGGAAAGTACCATCTAATGTGGATTTTACGAATAGTTTCAAGGTGGTTAAGACACTTAGTTTTGATGGCGCTATGTGGGCTTCATTCCATTGCTCAAGGGAAAGTGTTTTGACAATTCTTTTTTCCCATTTGAGCATGGATGGGAATTTGTCTACACACTGACCATCTGTAACCCTTTAAGGCACCCTGACGTTCCTGAACGTCATGGCTCACTGCCTGTTAATGTACCATGATGTCCAGGGATGTCATGAAAGCTTTCTGTCTCCCTGTGCAGAGATAAGATGAAAGCTCTATGCTAATTGCTGTTTCTGACAGCTAATTAGCTCAGATTCACAGCAGGTGATCAATCATTGCAGTCCCATGATCCCTGTGCCAAGGATCGCTGGGATTGGTCAGTCAGTCTGCTGACTCACCCATTACAGTTGATCCATGTCCAGGGCTCTGCTCTGTGTGAGAGAGTGAGGAGATCGTATTTCTGTGCTGGGTCCTAGTGGCCTGTGCTGCGATCTGGGCTGTCACAGCCTGAAATACTTTATTAACCCCTCCACTGCCTAATCACTTCACTGTCCCTGTGATCTATTTGTGGCAGCTGTCTGATCAGTTTGCCACTTTCAAGTTCCAGTAATTTTCTGCCAGTGATCATCACTGGCTCATACAGTGAAAAACACACAAAAAAATTAACCCCTTCATTGCCAAGTCCCTGTTCCCCTCACTCATATTGTTATAGCTGTCTGATCAGTTAAAAAGACAGTTTGTAACTTCTGTTCCCACATCTGTCACTACCCCAATAAAGCCTGAAAAATATTCTAAAACAAGAAGGTGCTCCTTCAATTCTGAGGCCTGTTGGAAGAGTCAAAAAGCACATATGGGCCACAAGTGGGATATTTCTAAAAACTGCATAATAAGGAGAATCATTTTTGGGAGTTGAGATTTTTTGGGTTTAAATCTACAGGGTTCCAATGAATAATGAACAAAAATCGGAAACTGCAAAAAAGTTTACAATTTTGAAATTTTCACTTTCACTTTTCATTAATTTCTCGCGTAATCCTAAAGGGTTAAAAAACTTCCTAAATGCTATTTAATTTATGTTAAGGGCGTAGTTTATGAAATGGAGTTCATTTTGGGGGTTTCTAACTACAAGCCCCTCAAAACCACATCAGAAGTGGCCTGGTTCCCAAAAAATTTTGTTCTGCAAATTTTTGAAATTTTAAAATTTGTACAAATTTTAAAGCCCCCAAATGATTTAAAAAATTATTAGAATGTTTAAAAAAAATCATGCCAAAACACAAAGTAGACATATGGTAGATGTTCATTTTTTTACTATTTTTTTGGTGTGACTGTGTCTTGCACACAGAAATTTTTAAAATTTTAAAATTGAAAATTTTTCCAAACTTTCACAATATTTTTGATATTTTTCCACCTAAACAAGGATTTTATCGACCAAAATTAATTGCTAAATTAAAGCACAATGTTTCACGAGGGAAAAACAATCTCTGAATCACATGGATACGTAAAAGTTTTTGAAAAGTTATTCACAGATAAAGTGGCACATGTCAGATTTGAAAAAAAGGGCTTGGTCCTTAACTCCAAAACAGGCTTAGACCTTAAAGGGGTAATCATATGGTAGAGCAGGGACAGAACTTTCTCGAATCCCCTTTTTCTGAGAAGGAAGTTGTGGAAGTCTGAAGGTGCAGAAGTAGACAGAGGCCAATTAACTGAGAGTATGAGATCTCGGAGTTGGAGATTCTGGAAAAAGTAGATACCTGGACGCTTTACAGTGTGGTGGGACGCAAGATCTTTTAAGGACTTTAGGCCACCATTTTCATGGAACAATTGATCTAATGAGTGAAAGTTTAGACTTGACCAAGAAGAGGTCGAAAAATTTTCGTCCCAACACCTGAGTTAATGTATAGAACTTTAATGGTGCAGAAGTTAACTGCTAAGAATCTGATACTGCTCTTGTTTCTTTATTCCCAGGACCAATGGTGAAGCAAGGAAAAAGATTGGCATGTGCTGGTTCCTGGATGTGAATATGGGCCATACTTGTGATGGCAAATAAATTTATCTCTTTTGGAGAAATGAAAGTTTCTCTGACTCTGGTCTCTACTGAATTTGTGAATTTTCTACATTGTGATCATCGCCAGGAAAGATCGACTGATGAAGACTGCAGTGAATTTTTATTTCTTTATAAATATGGATAAACTTGGAGCCATCAAACTAAACTCTGAGTCAAGGTATTAAGTCCAACTCTGAGGAATTAAGGAGTAGATGGACATTGTTAGTTTTGTAATGTACACTTGTAATGATTATTGTTTTATATTCTATGATATTATGGATCTTTAAACATTTTGGACAAATGTCAGATGCAAATCATGATTATGCATACGCATAATAGGGGTGTGAATGTGAGTGATTGTTGTGGTGACCTTTTAGGCCCTGTCCCTGTCAGATATTACCTCCACCTGTTTCACCTTAAGGGCAAAGCCTGAAGATGAAAGACTGTTTCAAGATTTATAAGACGATCCTGCAAGGTAATATCCTTTGTAATAAAGATGAATTTCATTTTGTGTGCCCGTTGAAGGCACAAAAGTGCCGAATGTTGGATTTGGAATGGTTTTTTTTTTTCCCCCACTATTGCCCAACCAAAGGATTAAAGTTGCTGAATATATTCATAAAGGGACAAGAACGGACTTCAAAAAGATAAAAATCAAAGGGGGCACAATACAGGAAAAACCCCCCTCCATGTTTGAAAAAGCATGTTTTTTTGAATAAACAATGGACATTTGGCCATTTTTTTTGGGAAAAAAAAACCCCCCCACCTTCGGACAACCAGGCTTGGGGGGAGCCACTGAAAAAAAATGACCTGCCCCAGGGAGGCCCGTTGACCTCGGGAAATCTGCGGGAAGACGGACTCACAAACGAATTTCCTTTACCCCGTATAAGAGCCTTTGCTGTTTTGGTTAAAGGAGCTTTTGGAGGTGTTAAAAAGGGGTGGGCAATTAAATTTGGGCTATGCGTGTGAGTTTTCCCTGATAAAAAAGAAATGCAAAAAAATTATTTTTGGGTCTCTTTTTTCCCCCCTTTCCCTTCCTTCCCCCCTTCCCCCTATCCCTCTGACCCTTAGTTGGGTTTTCCCTATGAAAAATATATATTTTTTAAATAAATATAAAACTATATATATTATATAAAATTTTTTATTTAAAATATATAATTTATAATATATTTTATACTTTATTTTAAAACCCCTTTTAAAAGATCCAGTTGTTCTTGGTCAATTTTTAAAGGGGCCCCCCAAAAAACCAAAAGCAAAATTATTCCTGTACAATTTGTTGGGTTTTTTTTGACCCCCCTTTGCCTCCCCTTTTTTGCCCTTTAAAATTTTTTTTTCCCCCTTTTCTCCCTCTGTACCATTTTGTTATCTCGGGTTTTGATTTTAACTTTCCCCCCCGCTATTCCTCTTTAAAAATTTTTTTGCCCTTTTTTGGGGTTCTTTTTCCCCATTTTTCCCCCTTAAAACCATGAAAGGGACCATCGCTCAGCTTTTTGCTGCCCCGTTTAAGGTCGGGTCGGAAGAAGGAAAGGGACAGCTTTTGGGGGTTTAGCGCTAGAACTCACACTGTGTTTCCTTGTTATCTTGTCTTGGTTCTGGGGTCCCTCACATATTTTTTTTTTTTTTTTTTTAAATTGACACGTCCCTTTTTTTTGTTGAAAAAAACTTTTTGATATTTTTTACCTACCATGTAAATTCAGAGAGAAGTTTGTACTAAATTTTGTCCATAAAATTATTGTTCATTTGTGAAAAATGTCAAAATCTTGTAAAAATTTCCAAAGTTCAAGAATTTCTTTTTTAAAAAGGGCCGGATGGTTTTTAAATATCGCCCATAATATGAAATAACTAGCATCTACCAAATGTCTACTTTATGTTGGCATCCTTTTTTTAAATTACTTTGTTTGTTTTAATTTTTTACAACATTAGGGGGCTTACAAATTTTTAAAAAACAAATTTTTCCAAATTTTCAAAAAAAAACATGCCAAAACCCGAAATTTTTTAGGGATCAGTCCAGTTCTGACATGGGGTTTAGAGATTTATTAGGGGTATTTATAATTTTGAGACCCCCCCTTTTGACTTCACAAAGAAAACTGCACCCCCCCCTTAAAAAATTTTCAAAACAGCATTTAGGGAAATTTTTTTATTATCCAGGTTTTTTCACAGTAACTAAAACAAGTTGAGGTGGAATTTCAAAATTTCCCTTTTTTTACACTTTCTGTTCAATTTTTATCTATCATTTATTGGAATGCAGTAGATAACAGGACAATGTAATTTAATTTTGATTCCCCTGATTCTGTCTATTTTATAGATATCCCATATGTGCTCCTAGTGCGCTATTTGGAGTCTCATTTTTATTAGGATATATTTTAGGCACCATTTTATGTTTGCATGCAGCCTAGCTTGCTAAAACTTAAAAAAACACTCATAAAAAGACCTCACGGGAAACTACACCCCTTATGAAATATATCCAGGGATGTAGTAAGTATATTGACCCAACAGCTGTTTCACAGATTTTTTTTAACATTAGGCTGTGAAAATGAAAAATGTTATTTTTTAATGTTTCATTTTTTCAAGGAATCCTTTAAAAAAAGTACCCCAAAATTTGTTACACAACTTCTTCCAATTTCAGCAATACCCTATATGTGGGTGTAGACTGCTGTTTGAGCACATGGCAGGGCGTACAAGAGAGGGAGCGCTATTTGGTTTTTTTGGGAAAAAGATTTTGGTGGGGTCATGTCCCAAATTTTCCCCAGCCCTCCAAAGTACCAAAAAAGGTGAATCCTTCGAGATTCCACCCCATTTTGGATTTTTAACACCCCTTTTGGGGAAATCTCCCAGGGGTATATTTTTCATTTTGGGGCTCACAGAAAGTTTTTTTTTAAACATTGGGGGCCCGAAAATTTAAAAGAAAAAAAAACAGGTTTGTGTGCCTCATAAAATTGGCTTTTGGGTTTTTTACCCATGTTTGGGTCGAAAAACAAAGCAACAATAAAAAATTTTTACCCCGTTTTTTTATTTTTTATACTTTAACCCCAAAAAGAAAAGCGTTTGTAAAAAAAAATTGCGTTCATCATTTGTCGGTTTATTAAACTTTTTTTCTTTTTTGAAAACCCCCCTTTTAAGTGCTTTGTTTTTTTTGGGAGGAAGAAATAAAACGTTTCATTTATAAAACATTAGGGGGCTATTGACACTTTGATCGCTTTTTATCAAGGTTTTTTTTTAGGGAAAAACAAAAAAATACAGCAATCCTTTTTTTTTTTTCATTTTGTACCCTTTGGCAAACCCGCAGTATAAAACACATTTTTTGGGATCACCAAAAAAAAACAAATAGCAGTTTTTACCCCCGCTGAGTTGGGCGGGAACTTTGGAATTTAAAAAGTCTTTTTCATAAGGCCTTTTGGGGAAACTTGTGGGAAAAAGAAACCCCCAAAATATGGGGGATTCCACAACTTTAACCCATACCCTTTGGGAAAAAAAATATGATTCCCCCAGGAATGCGGGTGAAAAAAAACGCCACTTACCCAATTTTTTTCTTGGGGAGGAATTTGTAGAACAATGGAACAATATTCTTTTGGGGGCTGTTCCAAAAGGGTTTAAAGCAACCTTTTTGTTTGGGCCCAAAAAAAAGTAATACTCTGGAAGAGCTGAAACAAAAGATTGCAGAGACGCAGACACAAGTCGATGAATATAAAAATTATCTCTTGTACACATCTCTTATGGAAAAAGCCCCAAAAAATTAAAAAAAATTGGGAGTAATATTATTGCCAAAAAAGAAAAAAAAAATTTTTAAAACGAGTTTTGGGCTATGAACGGAAAAGAGGTTTTAAACCCGGGGAGCCCCCAAATCCCGAAACTTTGGATGCTCCCCCGGTTTTCCCTATTTAAAAAAGAGACCCCCTAAAAAGGGGTTTTTTATAATACCCATAATAAAGGGTTTAGCTT